>JAKUAF010000025.1:0-100007 GCA_030579155.1 Sungouiella ecuadorensis | reverse complement strand
AGAACTACCCTGCCGGACGTTGTTGCCAGCGACGTGCGCCTGTCTGTCTGAAAATATTGGAGTACCATTTGTGTTCGTCCATCTATCAGTGTTCGCCTGGCGTCGGGCCTGTAAATTAATACTACTTTTCAGAATAACCGCTCGTAAAAAGTTGTCAATGACGGTGTTATTTGGAATGATGGTACGGTAATCGAAAGTTACCTCAATTTGGAGGTTGGCTGTGTTGCAACTCTCCCAATTGCAAAACTTGAAATTGGTGTGTTAAAGTCGACTCAAGGGATCGCCAGACAGCAGTCCCTGTATAGATTGTATAATTAAACCTCCTTACGAGCTTGACCAAGGGCCCAAAAATGTGGAC
Organism: Sungouiella ecuadorensis; assembly: GCA_030579155.1. NCBI lineage: Eukaryota > Fungi > Ascomycota > Pichiomycetes > Serinales > Metschnikowiaceae > Sungouiella > Sungouiella ecuadorensis. Next base: position 99,649 of record JAKUAF010000025.1, on the reverse strand, counting down.
GAAACATCTTCCTCTCACTAAGACTTACATCCAGCCTGCGTGCGAAACTTCATTCAAGATAAAACACTAATTACCAGATCCGAAAAGGGTTGTTGAGTTCTGCAAACCTTGAATTAGCCAGAACATGAAAACTTCACTCTTGACAAAATTGACGTTGTACTACACGGCAATTAGTGGGATGAGGAAGACAACTACAATGGTCGGCGATATTCATGACTGGCTTCATCGCTTTCATCAATAATTTTGAAATTCCGCCGCTTTCACACATTCGCGAAGGGATGCGAAATGAGAATCGTTTATAGATCCTCTGCCTCGTAGAAACGAAATCTAATCGAGCAGATATTCCAGTCATCTTAAAAGCTCAGTCAGAGATCTCATAGGGATCGCACTCTCATTATCCCAACATGCATTAAAAAAATTGATCAGCATGTGCAGCTTCAACTTGACATACTTTATCAACTTTTCAGCCAATTCAGTACCGTAAAACTTTCAATCCATCGTGCAAAAAAATTTCATCACAGAACTTGACGAGGGCTTCTTGCGCATGATATTCAAGCAATGCCTCTTCAAGAAAGCCTTTGATCGAAACAGAGCCAAGTCTTATGGAGCAAAAAGACCAGATACTTTACATGAAGCGAGTTTGAAGTATGAAGAGTCTAGAACACACTCTTTAAGATTAAGCTGCCACAGTCGGTCGGTGGCCCAGCTGAAGCTACAACAATAGGAGAAATTCGTCGACTGTCTGCACCAGACACCTTGCTTCGGTATCTCTGTAGGTTGCAGAAACAACAGTAGCACAGCGATATAATACAATTGTGGGAGCACAATCTATCGGGTGGTCTCAAGCTCTCACTTACTCTGCACACACAATCATCAGTTATAAACGAGGTAACCATAGATTGCAGAGGCTAAAGCGATGCCCGTGCAAATGGCATGAACTAGCTTGCTTCGCGAAGTGATTCTTCGAGACACCTGTTTCAAGCTTCTTCTCAAACTTGAGATTCAAATTAAAGCATTTGGCAGAGTGTAGTCTGTGATAAAGGTTACTTGATGTTGAAGCGCCGCCTGCAACACAATCAGATTAGGTTCATGTACCCCGCCTGAAGAGTTTAACTACTGTAAATGAATTTCTCGCGAGCCACAACATCCGCGGACAAAAATTATTGCTATGAATGGGTATTTAGATGTGTGAAGCCTGTGAGGGGAACATTTATATGGTCAATTCAGTCTATTTTTGCCAATTGTGCCCACGGTGGTCTTTGAGATGATAGCGTTCACGCCCAGATAGGCCATATATATGCTCTCCTCTCCGAACAATTTCAGACTAGGATTCTATAGTTGTTGCGTGCGGTAATACCATCGCTCTCTCTGCCTACTTTATGTAAAGGAGCCATCAGATATGCCCAGCCTGACAGAGGGAAACCCATTATGACAAGACAGATATGTCCTTTGTTACTTTGCACAGAGGCTCTTTTTTTGCAGGGCTGCTGATTGAAATATTCTCAGTTGGTGAATTTATGTTGCAAAGAAATATATACATTCAAGCTTCATTTCGCAGCCTTCTGTTTTCGAAAGAGGAGAATCACAAAACAGGCACATTATTTGATACACAAAAAAACAAACAAACAGAATGACCATTATGTATGTTGAGCTACACCCAAGCACGGTTAACCGATTAATGAAAGACATTTTATCAGAAAACCGATAATTTTTTTTTTTTTTTTATTCAAGAAAGTACCGACCATCTCAGTGCTGAATAATGATTTTCTTTTCTTGCAGGAACATGGTGTTAACATCCGAGATATTCAAAATACATCGTTAGGTAGAAGGGAATTATACGATTTCAGGAGTCATTCAAGAGAATCAAATCGAAACCTTCAGTTGCACTTAACTTAATTGATCTTGATGAGGTATCTTCCATGCTCAGTGAGAAGATTCACTGTTTCGACTTCAGAGGTAATGGTGGACGGGCACCGTGGATAGTACCTCTGCAAGTTTAATTATCCGCTCTAATGAATTCTGATTCCGATCTCCGAACTATCCTCAGTGATTTCCGAGGGTCAGCCCTCTCGTAAAAGTTGAAAGCCCGAGTAGAAATTAAGAGGATTAAATATGAGTCGAATCTGCTTGAATTTTTGACAACACTCGTAACGTTTCTATGAAGCACTGAAAGGACAGCGCAACAATACCCACCCTTCGAAATGGACTTTTCCGCTTTCAGCGCTTCATCATCCACAAAGTGAGCAAAGAACATGAGCGCCCATAAAGGGAGCTTTGGTAATAAACTAGAACCTGAGTGGGCTTTCTCGTTTCAATGAATGCCTCGCGTGACACTATATGGATTCAGTACTTGTTGTCGATTGATGAGCTGTGAATCGCTTCTTCAGGCCCAGCTTCAATTTTCATGGCACATGGAATGATATCCCATTGTCATGATGCACATCTATTGTACGTTGAATCTAACTCAGAACTTTTCACATCGGATACTTTGGTGTACGTGGTTCAATGCTAACAAGCATTTGACCGCATCAAAGCGGGGCACTCTCAGTTCTCACCCCGCTCATCAAGTGCGGAAAAAGTCGGGACGGTCTTTCAAGGGAGTTCACAATCTATATGCTAAGAAAATGAAACCGTGTGGTGAAAGCTATCCGAAACCCGAGGTTTCTCATTTCTATCAATTACGATTTGCGTTTTGAGGTGGTGGATGGGATCCTTGAATTGCTGTCGTGGTCTTTCGATTAACTGCCTTGGTGTATGGATATGCTTTCCGACCTGCATGTGACAATTTTTTTTTATGTGCGGCGCATTCGCCAAACACTCTTCAACATGTCCACGCATTTGACAGTTTGCAAGATCTTCTTCTTCACAAGCATAAGTTGAGGTGTAAATTACCCATTTAGTAAACACTGATGTCAGGAAATACAACAAAAGTCAGCTATCCGTATGTTTCACAAACTTATTAATGATTATGACAATACTAACACCAGATTTTGGTATGGGGGTGCTTCAAGTATGGCTGCCTGCTTGGTTACTCATCCATTGGATCTAGCCAAAGTGCGTTTGCAAACAGCTTCCAAACCAGGGCAATCTTTGGCATCCATGGTTTATCAAATAATTCGAAACGAGGGCTTCTTTAAAATTTACTCTGGCTTAACAGCGTCTCTTTTGAGACAAGCGACTTATTCCACCGTGCGCTTCGGGATTTACGAATACATGAAGGAATCTTACCAAGAGAAACATCAAAAATTGCCAAGCACAGCGATGTTGATGCCCATGTCCATGCTCTCGGGAGCTTTGGGCGGCCTTGTGGGTAATCCATCCGATGTTGTGAATATCAGAATGCAAAATGATTCCACTTTACCAGTTGATCAAAGAAGAAATTACAGAAATGCTTTCGATGGATTGTTTCGCATTGCAAAAAGTGAGGGTGTGTCCTCTTTGTTCAGAGGCTTGACACCAAATTTGGTGAGAGGCGTGCTTATGACGGCTTCTCAAGTGGTTACCTACGATATTGCTAAGTCAATTCTCGTCGATACATTACTGATGGATGCCAACAAGAAGTCGACTCATTTCAGTGCATCTTTGTTGGCTGGCCTTGTTGCGACTACAGTTTGCTCCCCAGCAGACGTAGTCAAAACAAGAATCATGAACGCCAAGGGGTCGAGCGGTGGTGCTGTTTCGATCTTGTCGAAGGCAGTAAAGAATGAGGGGGTTGGTTTCATGTTCAGAGGATGGTTACCTTCGTTCATTAGATTGGGCCCTCACACGATCGTGACCTTCCTAGTCCTAGAACAGTTGAGGAAATTCCGTGTGGGGATGTTTTGAGTCATTGCGAAAATTTAAATTCACTTATAGATAATATAGATTCGTCGAGTTAATGCAATTTGTATGCTTGTGCACGTCATCATCAGCTGCGTCGCCTCGAAGCACCACTTCAAACTTCAATGTTGTCCAACTCTGCCTTCTCAAAAGCTTCCTTTTCAGCTTCCAAAAGATATGGAATCAAATAATGGGAGTCTTCCTCCGGCTTCACAGCCTTATTGGGGGGCAATAAATGGTGAGATAAAGCGCATTGATGAGCTGTGATCATTCTGAAGTTCCTTGCATAAGTCTCCAGTTCTGGCAATCTGGAAAGCGCTTTTTGGACTATTGGGGTTTCCTCCAAAATCAAATCATTGAACCTAGTTGTTAGTTTTCGAGCTCATGTGGAATATGAGTTAAGTCAAAACGTACCTCAAGCCCATCTCACGGTATCCAGCATATGCGCAGAAAGTTTTTGCAACTGGTGTAATAATTTTCGCCAAGGTTGGTCTCGACAATACCCAGTCGGAGACTTTGACTATGGATGTGATTGACGCCATTTTTCCCGATGAAGATTGAAGTTTGACGGACGGTCTTTTTCTTCGCGAATGTGGAGGATTGCCAATTGTAGATTATGATTGGCTGCGGTCGACTGCCCAATTGAGAAATGTCGCACCTCGATTGCGCTTTGTGGTGCTGTGAGGAAATGGGAGAAAAATGCCGGTCGTTTCTGTTGAATGCCAAAGATCTGCGGAAGATTACAGCTGCAAATTAAAGATGATGTCTTGATTGTGAGTGTTGTCTGTGGCCGCCAGCTTTTGAAGATTTTGAACGACATGACTCAGATTATTTATTGACCCCGTAGATCAATAATTTATTCTACGAGCCGTCGGAGAAGAAAATCTGTATTTGTGACATCTTGTATAAAAGGCATGATTGACACGCCCTAGCCAAACACAAATTCAAAGTTTTATGAGAAACCGAGCGTTTGAAGAGCCAAGCAGCACGCAAATTTCGAAGCTCCCCCTTACGTGTTGGATATGCATCCACTAATACGAACACTCATCATCCAACCCGTTCAAAGTGTTAGCGAACCCAACCTCGAGACAAATTTTCCCCGGCCCTTCAATTTTCACGAGTTTCACGAGCTCTTCTGACTTGCAAAGAATCATACCCATGAAAGCACATGAGTTGATACCCAAAGTGTCGCGAAATTTGCTTGTCGACCGAGGCACAAGCATTAGGTACTTATCAGTCATCAAAACATTATACGACACGTGGTTCGCCTCATTTTGTTTAAGGACGGTGAGAGTCCTTTGGAGCAATGACACGAATCGCTGTGCCAAAAGTTCTTCTGAGACATCGTTCGAGTCCGCAGGCAACGAAGAAATGAAATGCGCATATGGCAAATTCTCATCTTGCAGCGGCTCTAACAATTGCTCCGGAGACTTCTCTCGGTGAGCTTGAGCGACGGCCTCAGCGGATAAGCCATGATTTTGCAGACGCATCATGAATTGGATGTGTTTATGAGGCTGAGAGGCTCCGCTTTGGGTGCCGCAATTATAGAACGCAAACCAATCGTGATCAGGATCCTGAAATCTGAGGGCAGTCAATATTGTGAAAGTGGATTTCAAATCAGTTGGGGAAAGCGGCGAATTTTGGGATTCAAATTTAGTCGTTACCATCATAAAGTGTTTATCAACAACGGGAAATTTGTTGAGCACAATTCGATATTTACCATTGGGCCCGCATTCATTAACCACTGTGAGTTCCGGCTCCAGCTTTTCAAACGGATTCGAGTCTCTGAGACCCTTCTCTGGGCGATGTTGGAGACTTTGAAGCTCTGTCAATACAAAAGAATATTGCGAATCGGCGATCTTGACATTTATCTGCTCCACTTTCGAAGAGTCGCCGTAGTAAACAAGATGCCCGCTTTGGAAGGCGAGGTCATACTTCCGACATAAATGGTCGAAGAAATTGCTGCTCAAATTCATTACGTATCCCGAAGGTCCGAGCTCCCATTTTTTCTCGCTCAGCAGGAGCGCGATCCTACAGGCAAATGCATAGAGGCTATTTTACTTATGAGGAGTTACCATGTACCATGCGTCTTTCAATCCCTCGAATTTTTAAGCAAATTCTCCAATTTGACTTTGCCCGATTCGATCCAAATCGGATCTATTAATTTGTCCCTTTCCTCGAACATGACTTTGAAAGAAGTTTTGATAGTGCCGTCACTCACACCGGTTTTGCCAGCAATTTTAGACGGGGTGACATCGGAACCAAAAACCAAAGACGCCATATAAATCACCGTTGCTGCAATGGTGATCGGCGAACGACCAGCCAATATCCCCGACTCTTTACACTTTCTGGCAATATACTCTGCAGCATTTGTGACCTCATTGTTCAATCCCAAGTGAGAGCAGAATCTCCTGATCAAATCCTCAGCAGAAGTTTGCGTCGTTTGCTCGCTATCCTCTATAAGAGAATATGCGCTTGGGTTGGTTTCGTTCTTTTCTTGAATTGAGGCTCTCACAAGCTTAAATACCTTACCAATCTCCTTCTTAGGTACATTGGTAAGCGCCCAAATCTCCTTGAAACTACGGGCGACATGTGCTTTCCGGCAACCAATGAATATTGCCGCTGCCATAATAGACTCTTGCGATTTTCCCCGTAGACGTCTCTCATCATACACCAATTTATACACTTCCTTTGCTCCATCTTGCACTATCTTGGGTAGTTGGTAGCCATCACACATTTGTGATATTTTGGCGTACGCTGCGGTGAGGGCGTTGTCTTTCTTGTCCACTAAAGATTTCGATTGTGCTCGATTCAACTCTCTTCCAGCCTTCACATTTTCGGGAACGTATGAGATCATCGTAGAAAGATTTTCTGTATCAAGCAAAGGGTTTCCGGCATCACCCACACGACTTGGATCATCTCCATTTTGATCGTCGTTGCTGAAAGTTCTCCACTCCGACCGAGTATCCACAACCCGGTCACTTAAAACTAAACCACAGCTTCCGCATACAATGTCGCCCTCACTAAATCTCTCTATTAGGTCGGGTGGGTAAATTTTGCATTCGGGGCACACGAGAGTGATATTAAGGTTCGGCCCTACGAATGCATCTTCTGGTCCCGATGAGGAATTTAACAATTGTGTGCTCATCCTAAGGTCAGCGAGATAAATAAGGGTCAAGCTTGCGCAAAATCCTAATCAATGATCAAGTTCCGTTGAGTTCGAACAGAACTGATTAACAATTAAGGGTGTGAATGCATCCTACTGAGAATCTTGAGTTCCCTTGTCATGCGAATTAATTGGTAAATACACGCCTACAATGACGAGTCCATTATTTTGCTCCTCTTTTAAACCAAATGGACAAGCGGTCAGCCTTCTTTTTTGCGTGCTTCTTCAATTTCTCTGTTTGATTGATGTCTCGTCCCTCAGCTGAATTCACCTGGTAGGGTGGTTTTTCTGCGTTCACCAGTGAATTTAATCTCAGTTGTTGAGTATTTGTTATCTTGGGTTTGGGTGAAGCGACTGAATACCGGCTTGAAAGAGACTTTCCAGCAGTACCTTGGAAGGTGTCAGTAATCTGTGCACAATCCCTACTTTGAGCGCACGCTGCAGTTGAAGCGTGGCCACACAAGCTGAGTGATCGAGAGGAGCTGCTCGAACTATTTCTTGATACCTCGAGCTCAGACTGCTCTTCTGGGATCGAATGATTCGAACACTTTCTCGTCGGCGGGTTTGAGATGGACAGATATGCTCTAGATTTGTTCGAGCTGCTCACGGGCACACTTGGGGGAGCAGCTTGTGGATGTGGCCGTAGATTGCTCACGAAGATTTTTGACAGCTGATTGAACTCTCGCAGCGATTTTTGATCAAGGGGCCGTGTCGCCGCTTTGCTATTTTGAACTTTGAGGTTCGACAAACTCGATGAATGATACAACCCCTTCGAGGGTGAACAATCTCGATCCATGATACCATTTGCTGATTTTGCAAGATCAGAAGCCGTGAGTGGTACGCTTTCGGTTGATGAGTGTTTTAGCGCGCTTGAAACTTTAATAGACTGATCGTAGAACGACTGATATCTCGATGCTTTCGCACTTGACCTTTTCCAGGACTGCCCGTTGGAGCCTACCAAACCTATGCTTGAAGAATCCCTAGAAGAATTTGAGAACGTCTTCTCCATCGCCAGAAAATGTAGCCGCAGAATTCCTGTAGCCGAAGGTAGACTGGACATCGAAGAACTTGCAGAAAGGGTCAGGTACACACCACCAAAAGCATCTGGTGGATATACTAGTGAGTCAATATCAAGGTCAGAGGGTACTTCATCAGTTTCAGGAGTTTTGGTATCAAAATTCTCGCCATGAAGACCAACTTCGATTCTTCTTCTCGAATCCTCTGAGTCATCTTCCTCCTCGATAGCCTCCTCCGTCAGCTCTCTCATTTGCTTGGGGAATATGGTATGCGCAAATGAAACGTTACTGTTATGGCCATGATGGGAAAATGGTGAGGAGAGAAAGCTTTCTTGTTGTCGTCTCATCGCATCTCGTGTATCTGTGTGACAAGGAGTCTTTGAATGAGCATGAATGACTTCGTCCAAGTCAATGACCGGATCGGGAATGTTCTCGCTATCAAAGTTTGTTACTTCTGTCATAAATAAACTCGGCGTGTTTAAGTAAGACCCCGATGACAGGCCCCTCTCAGGACTCATTTTGATAGGGGAATTTACTTCACCAATTGTGCCACCAAATTTGCGGAAAGGTGACAATATGTTTCGTGGAGTTGACGGCAACGACTTTGAATAGTTTTGGGGACTTCTCAGTGGGAAATGATAAGTGTCTTGCTTCACTTCATTCGAGAAGTCTCCATCATTATAAATTTCCGACTCGCTGTCTTTTAGACCCCTTGAGGCGGACCTCTGCAGAAGGATAAATGAGCTCAGATACAGAGGTTGATGGAACGAATGATTTTGGATATTAGGTGAGTTCATTGACCTGGAAGTGGGTCTCGAGGATTTTGAAAGTGGTTGAGGGGGCGAGAACAAGCCCAACCCAGCAACATCGAAGTCGCCCGAAATTGCCGCCGACCTCCTGTGTTTATGTATTCGGTGGGGTTCCTCGTTGGATGGAGAGGATACCATCATGTGTGAATTGGAAAGAGGGTTCATTTTGTGAACCCTGTGTTCGCATATAATTGTTGTTTGTGGTGAATTCTTTGTGAACTAACCCGAAGATTTATGTCGGTAGTCGAGTTGACGGAACGTGCTAATTTCTTAGCTCTTGGTGAAGTCTAAAGACTGACGTCTCTGACTAGAGTGACGTGACAAGTGACAACAGTTGTATGATAATTTTTGAAAGCCCAAATAGCGTCCACTGCCCTTGCTTCGAAAGCGTGGACTCCGAGCAATTTGATAAATTGGCAATGGTGTGTTTCGGTACAACAACGAGTGGACACCAAGGGGGGCCTTCCTGTAATCAGATCGCTGAGCTAAGACAGTTTAGCAGAAGGTCTGGTTGTCAAGCAGATAGGTTTTTGAAGCGTCTCGTTGCTGTATAAAAACCCAAAATGAATTTGTGGCAGCAAAGCTTAGGATGCTGTCAACGGATCGGATTCTTTGAATTCATCTCCCTAAATTTTTGTGATGCATCATGCATTAGACACGTCACGTGAATATTGGTATCTCGGTGTGGAAAGCGGCGACTCGCCCTGCCTGAGGAGAATCCTGTCATTTACATTCGTAAAATCAAATAAATCATTCATATTGAGCCAATTTCTCTTTGATCATACTATCAGGATGGGGTATCGAGGCAGGTCTGTCAAAAATCTACGTCTTTGCGAATCTCATTCTACTTGGACCAACCTTTCAATTAATTAAAAACACACGGGACCTTGATATTGAGGTAGCTTCTGAGTGTATCGATCGATAATGATCGATGGAGGCCCGCGGGGGCTGATTCAAGGTGTGGAGAAAGCCCTTGAATGAATGGTAAGAATGCAAGAAATATTCATCATTTGTGTTTCTTTGCAATTCGTTTGAGCGCTCTGGTCTCGTTCTTCATAACTCCGTCAACCATCTTATACTTACCTTTAACACCTTTTGGTCTCCCGCTGAGACCTCTATTTTTGCCTTTAGCAACAACGAGTGTTGCTTTGGGCTTGGAGGTCTGCTTCTTCGTCAATCTTCTCATCAATCTCAGAATCTCATCGGCTTTATCACGCTCGCTCTTAGCACTATCCTCATTGATAAGATCACTCTTCTTCTTCAACTTTTCAAGTCTTCTCATTGCACGCAATTTCTTTCTGCCTTGAGCCTCCAAAACTTTCTTGATGGGTCTCGCATTAAGTTCCTTCTGCTTCTCCCTGATTGCAGCAGCGGCTTCTTTAGTAATGGGTTTTGTGATCTTTGAGTGCTTTTTCTCATCTTCAATGAACCACTCGGGCAAATTATCGCGATCACGGAGCGAATACTTGTTGACTCCCTCGTTTATCAAATCGTGTTTGTTCAATTTTCCGAGGGCCACCTGATGAGCCAATGTCATTGCTTCTACGGTGGCTAAATCCACCTTTTGTCTCTGTGCATGCGCCTTCTTGATTTGGCGGCTGACAGTGTCTTCTTCAGAATCACTTTCAGACTCATCACCAGTAATCAGCTCGTTTTCAACAATTACAAAGTCAGATTCCGAGTCGTTGGTCTGTTCCGATCGTTCCGTGTTATCGCTGCCGGTGGCTTTGGCAGGAAGGGTAGGAGAAGCCTTGTTCATGGATGTGAGCAATTCCTCGTCTCTTAGATCGCCAAATAATGAATTGGAGTCGAAAAACGACTGAGCATTTTTTGAGAGCTCTTGCTTTCTTCTTCTCTCCATCATCGCCTCAATTTCAAGATCATCGTCCGAATCATCCGATGAGTCTTCGTCCATTTCGTAATCAACCTCCAGGTTCATGTCACTTTCATCGCCCTCCGATTGGATTCCTTCCCACCCCTCGTCACGATCTTCGCTTCTCGCCAATTTCGAGCGATAATTGTGATCCTTGTCAGCCTTTCTGAGTTTATACTGTTCATGCATATCTTCCACCTGGGCTTCTAAAGATTCAAGTTCCCTTTCGGAGTCATGCTCGCCATCGATCTCATGGAACTCGGTACCTTGAGCTCGCTCATCAGTTGTGAAAATCATTTGCTTTTTTCCCTTCACTAAATCGCTCACCTTTCCGGTCCTTTCTGCAGCTTTCAAATCGAACAAAGAATCACCACTCATTCGCGCAGCTTCTATACCAATGCTCATATCAGTGAGCATACTCATTTGCATTCTCTTGATCTCTTTCTGCTTGAGTTCATTCTCTCGCTTCTTCTCCCGCCGTCTTCTTTGCTTTTGTTTGGCTGTCAACTTCTCAAGTTCCAGTGTTATTTGTTCCTCTTCAGACATGGGTGACTCTTCTGGTTTTACATCCGCAAGTTCGGGTACTTCATCAAGCCCGAGAATTGCTCTTGCTTCTTTTCTGAATTTGAGAATGAGTTTGAAATCTTTTTTCCCCAAAACCTTCAAATCCTTGATACACTCACGGAATTCAGGTGTGCAATGTCTGAGTTTCTTTAAGATGCGCCACTCAGCATCGTCGCTAGTATAAGGTAAAAGTTTGTTCAAGGAGCCGAGCGAATTAATGGGCTCATCATCTCTGATAAAATCATTGAGGGGAGTCTCCTTATAAAGCAAAAAGTCGCCTTCTTCGTAACCCTCTCTTTTTCTGGTGCGCTTCTCGGGATTGAAAACTTTAGCTTCATTATTTGTTTTCCCAGCTTCAACATCCTCGAAGACCTCCTTTGGATCCAACAATCGTGGATCCAATTTTTTTGGGGCTTTAAATCCCTTGCAAACCACGAAGATTTCAGCCGAGACATTACGAGAAGCAGGAGGTTTAGTTGCCTCGACCTTCTCAAAGAGCTGCTGGAAAACCCACATTAAATTGTTGTAATCTTTCGATCTGAACACTTTAGTCACGAACGTGCCACCCTGAGTCAAATTCTCCGTTGCAAGCTTCAAAGCTTTGAGCACCAACTGGGATTGTGTGAAAGCATCTTGAACCCACCCCAAACCAACGTTCGGCGCACCATCATGGAGGACAGTGTCTGCTTTCCAGGTCTTTAGGTGGCCTCTGAGTTTAGATCTGCAATCTTCCGTTGTTATATCCGATTGAAACGTTACACAATTGGGAAGTGGCCTGATGGGAACAATATCGACACCAACGATCAAAGAATTTATAGGACACAAGTTTGACGCGACTTGACACCATGAACCAGGGGCAGCACACAAATCGATGACCACCTTGGACTTTTCCAAAAAGTGCCCATACTTTTCATTGATCTGAATGATCTTAAAGGAGGAACGCGCCCTGTAACCTTTCTCTTTGGCTAAATAATAGTATCGATCTAAACGACCCTTGCTATTTTTCTTCTGTGTTTTACCCATGTATTCTACAAATTACAATTTCTGAGATGAGCTCAAAAAAATAAGAGGCTCACATAAAGTTCCTGCACAAAACTTTAGCGTGTATACAAGCGCTTAAAATGCCCTAGACTTAGTCTGTTCCTCATCAAGAAGAGGCTCATCGACCCCGTTGTAATTGCTTTCATTGCATAGCAAACATTCGTCAAGTAGCATGCTATCAATCCCGCGCGCATTTACATTGAGAGCCAAATCCTTGTATCCCCTCAAAATTTTCTTGAAGCGATAATCGCCTTTCAGTTGCAAATAATAACGAACGGTGCAATCTTTGTGAAAGGTGTGATGACAATTTCTGAAAGCAATGAAACTTTTGTACACAATTGGATCCCCGCAAAGGTTGCATACCTCGCCTGCTTCAATTGTAGAATAGAGAGTACCCGCAATTGAATTGGCCTCTGACTGTCGAAGCTGAACATTCAATTTTTCCACTATCTCAGCTGACTCCTGCATATCTAAAGCAAGCTGATTGATTGTGTTGTTATGAGAGTCCAACGATGTAACAATTTCTTCTTTCAAGTTAGTTAGGGTGACATGCTCGGGTAATAAGGGCAACAAATCCCTGAGAGTGATGACAGATGGCGAGCAAATCTCAGATGTAACACGGAGAAGATGATTCAAAACTCGATTTAGATTATCAACATTTTCTTCCGTTTGGCGAGTATGGTTGCGCTTCAACGGTAGTTGCATAACATTCGGGGCGTGCAGTTTTGACTGTCGGCGGTGGCCCTCCTCTTCGCGACGTGCTAAAGTCGTTCGAGCGGCAACAGAGCCAATTAAGTCCCCGCCACATGCATCACGTATGAGGTGTCTTGCGTAAATTAACCACATCTTTCGTCGAGGAGCATACGATTCCTCTCCGTACAAGATTTTCCCATGAAACTCCGACCTGTTCTCTAGAATCAGCTTTTGATCATTTGATTTGCTCCAGTTCTGACAGCAGGCTCTCTCGAAGGATTGAATTATCGCTTCCGCTTCCGTAGTCATACCGTGCTGAAGAGCCAATATCAACGCAGCTTCATGCAATTGTAGATCTCTCGTAAGAATGCAGATCGCTGCCTCATATCTTTGATACTTCAAGCAAAGCCTCAAGGTGAGGTTTTTGTCATACAAAGGGTCATTTTGTTGAGGAATGGGGAACGGCATCACCTCGTAATTCCGTAAAAAGTTGTCGAGTAGTTCTGTGATTTCATCATTCTCATCTTCGCGACAATGTGTGATGAGAAGACTTAGGTAATAATTGTTCAAGTTGAAACTTTTGACGCTTTTCTCAAAAATGATTTTCAGGAAAAACATGAATGTTGGATTTTGGGCCAATGGTACACCGATATGAGCTCGGTTGTACGATAGAATTGCCGGTAGAACAACTTCATAATCGAAATTCGGTAATTGTAGCCAAACTTTGATGGTTTGAAAAGGGTAGTTCATGAGAAGTACGGAGGATGTGGCTTGTACTGCCCGAATACCCTGACATGTATCCCGATCAGAGATCTTTCTCAAAGTTCCCAAAGCTTCCGCCCATAATCCAAGCTCGATATAATGATTGAGAATGAAGTCGTAATCGCCTATAATGTTCGCAAATGACACAAGTACATCGAAAGATTCCATTCGTGCGGCCATGTCATACATTATCTTGGTGTCGATAACGGAGTGGTTTGTGCGAAGAAATTCATCCAAAGACAGTTGCAACAAGGCTCTCTCACCAACCAAATTGATTTTTCGATTTGAAGATATCTTTTCTTCCGCCAACCTGATTTCGGTGCCCCGTGACATTTCGTCTCCAACCAATTGGACGAGACGCAAGTATGTTCGGGCAATCCATGAAGTCAAAACCTTTCCAGAAATCGTAGGCTTATGCAACTTCTTCCAAATCTTAAACTTTTCGAGCAAATATTCAAGCATAACTTTGTTCTGCATCAAAACATCTTCATAATTGGACAGTTGCAAGTTGAATAGAGTGAGGCAAACTTGTTCTAATGGCTCTCGCAGTTGGGCTAGACGTCGTGCTCCTTCGCATTGTAGCCTCAAAGCCTGACTGAAGTCTTTGGGCAGCAGCCCAAATTCACCTTCTCGAAGAAATTCATACCCTTGTCTGATTAAAATGATATCGCGCTTTTCTTCAGTCCTTTGACCACCTAGGTCATTTAACGAGATTAGAGCTTCTTCGTATTTTCCCATTTTATAGAGGTCATACCAAACGGAAGCGGATTCATTGCCAATAACGATTTCGTAAATTCCGTTGCAGGTGTAAAGCCAATATGTTCCACCAGTAGGATCACTGACAATTCCGAGGACACTTTCCAGAGGATGCAATAAGTTTTCGAACAGCTTTCTTATTGAAGCATTGGGAGCTAGCTTGCTGACTATCTCAATTCCGACTTGAGAAGATGACAAAAATATAAGGTGATGCACACTGCTAATCAACGCACTTGAGCACTCCAGCACACCCTCTATAACGTTAAGCCTTTTCTCCTGCGAGAGACTAAACTCAGCGTCATTCGTGTAAATCTCAAATTTGGATCTGCCGACGACGAAAATCGTCGAGTCTGTCAGCACAAAGAGGAAGCTGTCGTCCCGTGGTAATTGCAGCAGAGTTTCGGGTTTCGAACTAAATGACAGCAAAAAGCCGTCGAGGGAGAGATCCGAGCAATTCCAAGTCATCAATTCCTTATCTGTCATCACATAAATTTGTCCTCGTTGACTTGAGATCGCGACCCTGCCAATATTGTCGTTTGACCTGTAAACTTGCTTCACAAATTTATCATCACGCTTGTTATCATGTAAGCCTTGCTCATGATACTTGATACTAGATGCATACATCGTCTTGGATTTTGTTGTGAAAAGAAAATCCCCAGACGCAAACTCGTTGTTGCAATCACTGAACGCGATATGTTGCACATCATGGCTTTTGAAGCGAGGCAAAAACTTGAATTTTTTGTACTTCAAGTGAAGATGAAAGAGATTAAAGCTGCCCAATTTTAAGATGAAAAACTTCCCATTGGGACTTACCCAACAGTTTGAGACTTTCAGTCCATCAGCCGTAGATGGTATTGGAATTTGTGATGGAGTTGAGGGATTATCAAGGTCAATTCTGTAGAGGACTTCTGAGCAGACAATATACATGATGTTACCAGCAACAAGTAATCTCTGTAGGTTATTCCGAAGATCGAATTGAAGTTGGACTTTCTCTAGGTCGAACGTGGGCTGCTCGTCTGTGTATGGCACGGGCAAGTCATCATGTTCGAAGACCAGCAGCTTGAAATTCAAGTCAAGTTTCATGCTGTCATCAAGCGATGAACTCTGTGTTGGTTTAATTAAAATGAAAGATACACGGTCGCCTGTGAGGCAGAGGGATTTAGTACATGCAGGTGGTATTCAGATCCCGATATTGCCACACAAAAAAACAGAAAGGTTTGTGCCTGAATGATTGATGTTCTCGAGTTTTCCTTTTGCCATCTTGTCCATAGGCATCAATGCCACTTGACTAGCAGCGTGTGTGGAGCCAAACCCTCACTTCAGTCCAAGTCAATGTCCCCACATGGCTTTACATCATGAATATAGAGCAAGGGCAGTGCTTCCGCAATACTGATGTAGGAAGTCGCAACATTGTTCTGAGGCAATTCTTCATGCGATTGTAAATCACCAGTCTAGAATTACCTCTCGTGCTCTTCGGGGTTCATGAATGATCAATCACTCAGTCCTTGGTAGTGCGTCTACCATAAACACACTGCCCCCTATGGAAGCGCTCCACACTATTCGTGACCTCACGACACCCGTATTACCTTGATCTTCAAGATCAATATTCAAAAATAGGTTTTTCAGACAGATGAACGTTTTAAAATTACAGAAGAAGTTTCCTCAGTTGAATCAGGGAGATATCTTTGGGATTATCGAGGAATTCAGAAATATTGATTTGGAAGAGAAGGGCTGGGTAGAGAAAAAGGATGTGATTAATGCTGTCTCTCAAAAGGGTGAGTATTCTTATGATCAAGCCAGAGAGACCTTGAAAGCAGTTGATGTTGATGCATCAGGTCACGTTGAATTGGACGATTATGTCGAATTGGTTGCTAAATTGAAAGGTGCAGATGGACCCCTGCAAGGCTCGTCTAAATTTGGAACATTGAAGAAGACTGAGCTGGCCGAAGTATCGAATGTTGCAGCAGCTCCATCGAAGAGAGTAATCTCCGGAGCAGCACCAATCGCAACAGCTAACACTGCCCATAAAACTTATATAAGTGGAAAGACTGATGGAACGACACACACTATCAATGATGAGGAAAGATCGGAGTTCACGCGCCACATTAATACAGTACTTTCTGGAGATGTTGATGTTGGAGAGAGATTACCTTTCAGCACGGAGACATTCCAAATTTTCGATGAATGCCGTGACGGACTTGTTTTGTCAAAGTTGATAAATGATTCCGTTCCCGATACAATTGACACTCGTGTCTTGAACCTCCCCTCAGCCAAGAAAAGAGTGCTCAACAACTTCCAAATGTCAGAGAATGCAAACATCGTGATCAATTCGGCCAAGGCCATTGGGTGTGTGGTGGTGAATGTTCATTCTGAGGACATCATCGACGGCAAGGAGCATCTTATCTTGGGATTGATCTGGCAAATTATTCGCCGTGGATTATTGTCCAAGGTCGATATAAAACATCACCCGGAATTGTACCGCTTGTTGGAGGATGATGAAACCCTCGAGCAATTTTTGAGGTTTCCACCGGAGCAGATTTTATTGCGCTGGTTTAACTATCACTTGAAGAATGCAGGATGGCAAAGAAGAGTGTCAAACTTTTCGAAGGACATAAGTGATGCTGAAAATTACACAGTATTGTTAAATCAATTACAGCCAGAACGCTGTGACTTAGGTCCGCTTCAAACAACAGATATTTTGCACAGAGCGGAGGAAGTCTTAGAAAATGCCGAGGAAATTGGAGTGAGGAAATACTTAACCCCAACTTCATTGACTGCTGGCAATCCTAAGTTGAATTTGGCTTTCGTGGCGAATTTGTTTAATACTTATCCAGGTTTAGACCCAATTGAGGAGAGCGAGAAACCCGAGATTGAGGAGTTTGATGCAGAGGGAGAGAGAGAGGCCAGAGTTTTCACTTTATGGCTCAACTCATTGGATGTTGACCCACCTATTGTCTCTTTGTTTGAGGATTTGAAAGATGGTTTGGTACTTTTGCAGGCTTACGACAAAGTGTTGCCCGGCAGCGTTTCTTGGAAGCACATAAACAAGAAACGAAACAACGAAAACGAATTGTCTCGATTCAAAGCCCTTGAAAATACTAATTATGCTGTTGAAATAGGCAAAGCGAATGCCTTTTCTTTGGTTGGTATTGAAGGCTCAGACATTGTGGATGGCAACAAATTGTTGACGTTGGGCCTCGTCTGGCAGTTAATGAGACGGAACATTGTCAACACTCTCTCCAATTTGGGCAATGGTAAACACATCTCGGATTCCGATATTCTTAACTGGGCGAACGCTCAAGTTGTTAAAGGCGGAAAGAAAAGTACGATACGATCATTTAAAGATTCATCGTTGTCCACCGGCGTATTCTTACTTGACATTTTAAATGGCTTGAAGCCAGGATACGTCGACTACGACTTGGTCTTTTCGGGAGCTAACATATCAGACGAAGAAAAGTATGCGAACGCGAGATTGGCAATTTCCATCGCAAGAAAAATTGGTGCTTTGATCTGGTTGGTGCCCGAAGACATCAACGAGGTGAGAAGCCGTTTGATACTTTCGTTCGTTGGAAGTTTGATGAACGTTGCTGATGAATAACTTCGAATGACTGGAAAGTTTGGCTGTGCACTCCAGATCTTTTGTGTAGCGCAATTCACTCTTTTTTTTTCCCATTGGGGTCGGCACACAACATCAGTACATTTCGTGCGCACTGTCCAATAAAAGTTTCGGTAAATTAACTCTCGCATCTGAAAAGTAAGAGCTTTAGTTTCGTTAAAGATTCCATTCAGTTCGAGCCTACAAAATGAGCAAGGCTATTCTACCATTTACCGAGGCGAACAGCAAAAGAGTGGCTTCTTTGTTCAGGCAGGCGTTGAGAACTGCTTTCGACTCCTCACTCAAGTTCGATGCGTACCGGAAAGAGACCATCAAAATCAGATCACAATTCGAGTCGAACAGAACTATCTCCGATCCCAATGAGTTGAATGAGGTCATCTCCAAAGCACAATTAAAATTGGCGGAATGGAAACACCCGGACCCATACATTCCACCTTGTAGACCAGGTGGCACGAAGTACGAAAGAAATATACCATTGGAGAAAGAGCCTATCGTTCCAGGCAACTGGTAAATGTGCTCTCTGATAAAACTCAAGGACTCTCCCGCATTGCATAATTAGATCAATACAAAGCTACTATTTTTCTGAACCACGTCGCTTTTGACGGATCGTAAGCTTACGACAAAGCCCGAGAGTGCTCTTGAGGGAGGCCCTTTTGAGAACGACTTTGCAATGTTCAACAATGTTAACAATTGAAGTACAATTCAGAACAAATCAAAGCTGTGTTCGAATTTGTGCACGTCGAGAATGGGACAGCGTGATCATGCAATTTGTTCAGATATGGATGGCTGATTGAGATAAGGCCCAAGATGAAATACCGAAAGGCGAGATGTTTATTCATTATACGAACTGATGGTAGAAAGCTCTCCCACTTGTTGATTCCGATGGAAGTGCTCGAGGCAAAATGTCATTTTTTTATGTCATTAAAGTGCGTGATCATTAGTTTTTTGCAGCACAATCCCTTACTGATCCTTTTTTACATGTCCCTCGAAATTGACACCAAATTTGCTATTCAGACCACCTCCATAGCGATGTTTAGCAAACCCGTTGGAAGAGGTCGGCTAGAGATGCTTGTAAACCTATTGAGTGATTGCTTGCTTGAGTCTAAGCTTGGTGTTGCAGCTGGCGTGAGCGGAACACCATCAACACCCTTGATACCTAAGACCGGTGCAGCTGAGGTCATGACTTTTTCGGTCAGCAAAACTTTCAAAGCATTGACAGGGATGTCGGATGAAGAATACGCGCGAGTGAATGTCATCGGTGGTATTGCTGCAAATTCGAGACACGCGTTGAAATCTGAGCGAATGATGGGAATAGCGACCCTCATTGCGATTATTGTTGCTACTTGCCTTCACATTTTATTGAATTCGAGCGAAAGCTGTGACACCAGTGAGACCATTATCGATTACTACTCAGGATTGGATGTTTTGCACCCTACGGAGATTCGTGCGCTGGAACGACAATTACTGAGGAATCAGATGGAAATTTCCTGGCCTTTCGAAGGTTATCAAAGTACGAAAAAGGTCGAAAAAGCCGAGGATCTAAAAATATTGCCTTCAAATTTTAATTGTCGAGCACCACGGATATGGGAGACTGGATCAACTTTCGACTTTGTGGAGGAACAAGATTCATTTATTGAGGTCGCGCGGGCAATTAGCAATCCCGGCACTCTCAGGATCTCGAAATATCTAGTATCATTGCTTGAACTTCCAGCCGAATACGAGCTTGAAACAAGCAACTTCTACCATGAGTTTCTACAATTTCTTCAGTCTGCTGCAACACAACACAAAATTGACTTTGCCCTCAACATGCTCACGATTGAACGACTGACATTTATTCGATTTGTTCTTACTCACGACTACGTTGGCAGCCTGATATCTGTCACCGAGTGCGTAAATTCTGTGCGATTGCAAGTTCTGGAATATCAGTTATTCCTTCCCAGAATCATAGCTTTGCTTAAACCTGGATTTCGGGCAGACGTGATTTCGCTTTTAGTATGTGGTTGGCTCTTTGGTGCATTTGAGTTTCGCGAAACTCAGGAAACGGTTGAACTTTTGAAGGTCTTACTTGGCTCTTTTGAGAAAGAGAAATGTAACGGCGAGAATGCTGTATTCATAATCGTGGGCCTTCTCAATGTTGAAGAGCTCATTGTTGTTTTTCAGGAGCTAATGAGGTTGCCACAAAAGCCGTTGAGTGATGTTTCTCTTCTCGCATCGTTATGCGGAGCGATCACTTATTATCTCAATCTTAATGAGAAAGCGTTGATCGCCCATCTTTCGGAGGAGCCAACCGTCAACAAAATGCTTACCCCAATCGGGAAGCTTATGAATTTTGTTTGTGAACTACTCACACACATCGCAAATTTTGTGAAATTGACAGGGCGAAGTGAAGATGCGATTCAGGTTGTCCTTTCTGGTGAGGCCACGAGTCTCTACACCAAAATTTGCCACCTCGCTATAGCCAATGATGCTATCCCTATCGAAGTGAGAGTTGAACTCCTCATCACGGTTATCGCGCAGCTCCATTATCAAATCAAGTTGATAGCACCAGATTGCATGGTACCCGCACCAACGATTTCTCAATTAGATTTCCTGCAATGAACAGCACGTGACCCATAAATTTTCAAGCCATCGAATTTAGCTCATCTCCGTGTAGAATTTTCATACTTACATCAGCAATGCCACGTTCGAAGCGTTCCAAGCTCGTCACTTTGGCTCAAACCGACAAGAAAGGTAGAGAAAATAAAACTCGTATCTTCGATGAGGTGAGATCTGCCCTCGATGAGTTTAGATATGTGTGGATTTTACAGTTGAGAGATGTCAGAACCCCAGTGTTGCAGGAAATCAGATCTGACTGGGTTGGCTCTAAATTATTAATGGGGAAGAGAAGAGTGTTGGAGAAAGCCCTAGGCGACACACCAGAAGAAGAATACAAAGACAATTTACATAAATTGTCCAAGCTTTGTGACGGAGTCTCTGGGTTGTTGTTCTCGAACGAGTCTCCTGAAACAGTGCTGGCTTACTTTAACTCTTACACGAAATCAGATTTCTGCAGAGCCAAATCCAAATCCCCAATAGAATTTGTCATTCCTGAAGGCGTTGTTTATTCAAGAGGTGGTCAAATCCCAACTGAAGAGGACGTCCCAATGTCCCATTCTTTGGAGGAAACGATGAGGAATAAATTCAAAATCCCCACAAAAATTAAATCAGGAAAAATTTATCTCAGCGAGCCATTTCATGTGTGCAGCAAAGACGACATTTTGAATGTGACTCAGGCTCTCATTTTGAAGCAATTTGGTGTCGCCGCGTCAGAGTTCAAGGTCAAGCCGATCGCATACTTCGACAGTGAAAACTCGAACATTGTCAAGTTTAACCAAGCTTAAGCATTATATCATTTGTACATTAATCATCATTACGAAAGTATTCTCTTGTACCAAGTGCAAGTCACATAAATGTCAGTGGCTCCCTGAGTCATCAGTCAACTGAGGGCAATGCAGGACAAACAAAAGTCTAGCGGTTCCCTGTCCCATGTTGGTAAGACCGTAAATATTATTTTGCGGAATTCTGAACGAGCATCCCCTGGTGACAACAAACTTGTCGGTGTTCAAATTCACCTCAATCAAGCCCCGGACAACGTGAAATATGTACAACGACGATGACGCATTTCTTGAACTCTTGAATCCGTCCTGTGGAAGGTCAATCATACCGGCAGACATAGAGGTTGAGTTTGAACCAAATAGAGGTGCCAATCTGTAATTTTCGGACTCCGCTTCCCCGCCAATCTCTGCCTCTCGAAACTCGCCGCCATCAGGCGCCCACGCTATCACACACTTCTCCCAATTCTCATCCCCCACATGGACCTCCGTTTCAAGCGACTTCTCTTTGAACCACTCAGACCCTTCAATTTCTGGATCAGACTCGTAGTCGTAAGGGTTTTGCTTATCATTGAGCATTTTTTTCGATGCTGTCATTTTAAACCTCAGCTTTTTCGCTCGACGAGACTTTGAAACGACTTTTGGTGGTTCAGGTATGTGAACGACCTCCGCAATTTCCTGCAAAGGCACTTTTCGAATATCGCTGACAAGTGTGCTCTCTGGATCGGCAGAAGATGTCTGCATAGCTCGTGAATATACAATTCTCTCGTTGCGCCAGAACGCGAGGGGAGCAATTTTTGTTCTCTTCGATCTCCTCAAGCCATCAGGTGGTGGCGACGGAAGTGGCGACGGTTGAGTATAATCAATTTGTGTTGATTTGTTGCTGCTTGGTGGAGAAAAATGATTGTTAGAAAAGTCGGATTCGAGGGTGTCCTCATTGTCTGATGAGATGGCACCGAGCGCATTCTCAAGACTTTCTGCAGAGTCTTCTCGAGGTGGCGATCCTTGTCGATGTGCTTTGCTTTGTTTTGTCTGTCCCAAAGCCATGGCCTTTGTGAATGGACCTGGTCTAGCTACTGAGGTTCGGCTTGGCAGTGGCGAAGTCGGAGAATTGTTATGAACCTGCTTTTTCTTTATGAGCGACAAAGGTGGCGTAGGTGTAAACTCATTTCTGTTCACCAAATCATCTCGCAAATCGTCAGGATGCCCTTCATGCTCATCGATCTCTTGCTCGGACAGTTTACTAGAGGGGTCTTCTGAGTGTATTGTATGTCGGGAATCCTCGTCTGCTAGATCCGGATAGTCTTCAAAGTCATTGAATTGATGAGACTCGAGGTTGATTTCATTAGTCTGAGGACTTTGGGGGCTGGTCAGTTTATTTTGCGCGTCCATGGAAGAGTCTAACTTATTAGTGTTATTTTCATTCGAGCTTCCATGCTTCCGCCTCATTCGCCCCGTCCCAAGGGTTTTCCTCAGAGATTTGGAGTTGACCACTAAAGATGTTTTTTCCTTATCCAGTATAGAATGGTCACCTCGAATCTTTCCGTGATACTCTAGAAATTTAATTTCGGGGAGCGTTGTGTCTTCAAAGAATTCGTCCACGTCTTCCATATCGTACTTGTCTTTTGTGACATTCGTACGAGCTTCTAAGCCCGTCTTGCGAGACTTCGCCCCCAATTGTAATAGATTCATTGATTTTTGTGGGTATGATTCGGTTTCTAATTTGTGGAAGCGTTATGTAACGGCTCGAAGAAAGCGCGACCCGAAGGAATACGCGCCAAACAATCTGATGATTTGTGCGAAGTTTCGATATGAGGTGAAGGAAAACGATACAAACTTGGAACGGAAGGTGTACATTTTCAAGGTCATATATCTATTTCACAGTCTACGCTCATCTTCTCACACAATTCATAAGTCAAGACAAGCCCATCTGAGTATAGAATGTACAAGTAGAATCGCGGATATTGCAATGTTGCTGACATATTGCGAACAGAAAGCCCAGTTATTGACCGAAGGCTACTGTCAGCTATTGTGAGTCCCAATGGATTCGGAAACAAGTGCTCTTGTCTCATACCGAGTAATCCTCTATACTCGCACAATCTCATTATCGTCACGAGGCCCATTTGGGATACAGCGATTAGGCACAGGAGTTCTTCAAGGATATGAGTAATCAGAATCCTTTTGCACCATTTGGTCTCATCACTTACTGGAATTTCTAATTCGAACACATCCTTCGTGGCACTGACACAAAAGAGTGTGTCCGCACGAAATAGACCCAACCTTGAGTTGGTGGATATGGCGACAATGGTGTCGGAGAACATTTGAGTGGATGACTTCTCGTGCAGACATACGTGTTTGTAGGCTTGATGAATTCGACGATATTCTTCATCAGTCTTGGTGAATTTGCTCGTGTCATTAGATTCGTGAGTGAAACTCTCGCTAGCCAGAAGGCAAACAACTGGCGCCTCAAAAAATTGCCAGTTGGTTGCAATGCCAAAGCTTGCGAGTTTGTTGGTGTCAAATGAGTCTCCCAAAATTTGGGATTCAGTTATAATATGAGACGCCTCCGCTCTCTCATCAATGAAAGGATCCCCGATCATAGCTCTCATGGACTGAACGGGCTTAAAAAACCCTGTCCTTATTGGCTTTGTTGTCCAGCATTCCAACCCTAAGAAGGTACGTTTAACCACGGTCGGTTCGTCAAATTGGACTTGATTGACTCTCAAAGGCCACGACAGACCTTCTGAACGCTGGGGGGTATCGATATCCACTGAAAACTTAAATAGAAAGATCGCCAACTCTCCAGAAATGGATCCACAGCTTATTGTCGCTTGGTGAACATTATCAGCTATCAGGTAATCCATTACAGATATGGCAGGGATGTTGTGCAAGAGTTGATGTGAACTGACATGTCCAAATGTTTTGGCACCGTCACCGAGATAAAATAGTGTGACAGTTTGAGAGTTTGAAGACGCAATCACAATGTGATGTGATCTGCCAAAAGTATCATAGGCACACGCAAAGTCAAGGCCCCATGCTGAAGACTTCACTTTGAGACTGATGTCTGGCCTGAGACGGGTGCTAGGAGGCGTATCGGTAACGTAACTGTTTTGACCCGAGCGCGTATTTTGAAGTTCATTCTTGAGCGTTGAATGATTCCAAAGAAGGACGGATCCATCATCAGTGCACACGCCCAAAATTGCACCATGGTTCCAATTATTATAAGATGCCATGTAGTTGATGGTGTGAGGAAAGTATGGCCAGGTCAGAACGATTCTATCCGCGGTACTTGTGAAAGGCGGTCTAGTATCAAACTTTAGACCAGGCCACTTCTTGGGTAAATGCCTTTGATGTTCAAATTCGAATACCAAAATTTCAGATCGGCATCCAGTGATCAACAAATCTCCTTCGACATCATCGATTATGATCGTGGACAAATTATTTTTGTATCTTCTAGACGCTTCCAATCCACATAACCGGGTTGCGCCCACAAAGGCAAGGTCAATGCCATCCCTGAATTTAGCGGCCGGCGCCAAACAAAGGAGATTCGATGAATTTCTGCTAGAAATCTCGGAAAGTTCTGCTCTGAAAGGGTCGTATAAACCGCCGTTGTGTATTTCATTGTCTTCAAATACTTCTGCAGCTTCCTCCTGATGATCGATGTAAGTTTCTTGTGCTGTAAGTGTGTCATGGTGTTCCCACGTCTGCAAGTTGTCCTGAACCACTAGAGAGTGTCTTTCGAGTTCCTTAAATAGTCGTTGATGCTTTCTGTCAGAATTATTGGAAAATCTTCGATCGCTCGCTAAATTGGAGCCAACGTATTTGAAGTTCATGTCATCTTCCACCTCATTGTTTGTCAATACAGCGGTTGCTGGCTTCAGGTAATATAGATCAGGATTATTGGGAATTGTGCCAACGTCTTGTAAAATAGTTCGCCGAGCTCGCAGGAGAGAAAGTCCGGAACCAGAGGGATACGGGTTCTCGCTTGTTCCCAAGTTATCCAGTTCATCATACCTCTCTGTCCTGCTATTGGACCACGCCAACAAGGGCCTCGAAGATGTTCCGATGTGACCTTGATTCGAATTGGCTTTTTCTTCCTTCCAAGGTACACGGCTGACACCTCTATAATCAAGAAATTCAATGAAACGCTGTAGAGAATATTGCGGATTTGCAGTGGGATCCGACATCCGCTTTTTCAAGATTAATTGTGTTAAGGCAGTGGGTGCTCTACTTCTCGATTGATCCACCTGAACATCTGCACATAGTTATGGAGAAGAATTCCTTATCAGGGTGTGAAGTGGTGCACTCGGATCGAGTGTTCGAGTAACCCATAATCAATATATATGATCGAGCGTCAGCGCAAATTCGTTGAAAAATAAATGAGGAAACGACGAGCAGACACTTTGTCTCAAGAGTGAAAATTCTTTCGGGATAATGATTGTTTGTTGCCTCGGTTATTCGACCCAGCCAAATTTTTCAGAAATTTAGTGGTTGCCTATGATACAAGCCCGGAGAAGCATTGTGAAAGTAGCGGTAAGGGATTCGATGTATTATGCATTTTTCCTGGCTGTGTTCGCCAAAACTGAAAATTTTCAAATTTTTTCAATTTTGGCCATGAACTCCGGTGTTTAGGAACAGACACTCATTTATTGTGAGGTAATTGAATCGGAGTGAAAATAGTTATGAGAA
This sequence comes from Sungouiella ecuadorensis, assembly GCA_030579155.1. Taxonomy (NCBI): domain Eukaryota; kingdom Fungi; phylum Ascomycota; class Pichiomycetes; order Serinales; family Metschnikowiaceae; genus Sungouiella; species Sungouiella ecuadorensis. Next base: position 73,474 of record JAKUAF010000025.1, on the reverse strand, counting down.
AGTCCGACCGAAACTCGAGGTATCGGAATATCATGCAAAACAAAACCTCATCAGTGCCCCGCTAAACAATAGGGATATTCTGTTATGAAGAATTTGCGCGGCCATATCGCAATTTGCAACACCTGTAAAATGGAGAACATATAAATATCCTATTTCAGTTTAGGTGACTTGCGGCACAAAATTAAGTGAAGTTTACGAGCTACCGGTTTTCAAATCAGCTTCAGTCCTCCAACACAGCGTGGCTGCAAAAAATGAAAATCATGCGCATTATACTTGTCATCGGACAGCTCACCTCAGTCTTGTGCTCAGCGAACAGTTTTTACCCGCACTTCACAAATTCAATCGCTACACTGCTGTCCGAACTGAATCTGAACGGAACAACCTATCTGGTTCAAAGCAAAGATTCTTTGGCGAAAAAGGGGTCAGAGATATATTTCAAAGACACTCACAACGTGATCAAGTTAGAGAGAGAAAGTCAGGTAATTTATCACGACGAGGTTGAAAAGAAGTGGTTTTTACACGAGTTTAAAGAGCCAAAGAAAGAACTGCGTCCCAGACTCACGTCCAAGAAATGGCCAGTGTCTTGGTGCTTTGATATGTCAGATGGGGAAGGTGGGCTCATAAATCCTTCGGTGGATCTCCAGTTATCCCTGGAAGGAGGGGCGGGAATATCTGGTGGGTTTGCAGGATACAATCTGTTTGACGGGGATATTTTGAAAGCAGCTCTTGGAATTTCCTTGAGCTCCTCCGTGCAATTCTCTGGTTCTGTCGTGTGCAATGTCAAGGCAGGGCAGTATGGACAAGTGTTTCTCCGTCCTTACATGTACACCGTTCCGGAAGGAAGAAGAGTCTGGGTTCAACACAAAAAAGGAAAAGGGCTTCTCAAGAAAGGGAAATGGGACGTTACACCTTCATACAATCGATATTGGGTGCAAGCTCCCATAGTTGAATGTGCTGTCAGTGACTCGAACTTGTGCGCAGGACTTTTGCCTGTGTGATAGCAGATTGTCTGCGAGAGATATTTCTGCTTAGCGTCATCATGGGAGAGGATCAACATCACGCAGACTATTCCAACTTCTCTGGAGCTCTGAAAGAAGAGACACTTGAAAATGTTATACTATCATACAAGGCACTCTCTGCCGAAACGACTAATTGGGTAGCAAATCTAGCCAATACCTCCTCTTTAGTATGGCATGCATATCATCTGCTTCAGATCCCCGTGAATTGGGCAGGATTTTATGTTCTCGACACAACAGTGCCAGATCAGCTCATCCTCGGACCATTCCAAGGAAAAGTTGCATGCCAGACTATTAAAGTCGGTAGAGGTGTGTGTGGGAATGCCGCCGCTCTGAAGATCACACAATTGGTGCCAGACGTCACCAACTACCCCGGTCACATAGCATGTGATGGCGAAACAAAAAGTGAAATTGTTGTTCCCCTTGTGAAAAATGACAGAGTTGTTGGTGTTCTTGACATTGATTGTCTCGAAAGTTGCGGATTTGATGAAGTGGACGTCAAATTTCTCGAGAAATTGGCATTTGCCATTTCGGAAAGTATAGCCTGGCCGTTTTAACTTCGCCAATTCTAAGTAGCTGCATTGATACAAAACTATAGTACACTAAATAAATTACAAAGTCCAATGATAGTGGTGAAATTTCTGCCGCACTAAAGTCAATCTCTCCAGGAGACTGACCTTCTTTTCTCAAGTTTCGTCTCCCAGGCTGGTAGCTTCCATTTGAGCGCGCCTCTGCTCTTCACGGTCCAAATTGTGGTACAACAAGCTTTTCGCCTTCTCGACAGCTCTTGGCGGGCCAGTGATTGAGAAGACTCGTTCCGGTTGTCCTTCTTCTTCATCAGAAATCACGATCGTAGCACCACTTACTTTTCGAACCCCCTGAATCCGCGCTCCATGCTTCCCGATCAAAGCACCAACGATCTCGTTAGGGAATGACACGGTGGATGTTATTGGCTTCGGTGATGAAGAAGTGACACTTGAATTTTTAGGACCCGGGGATTTAGGGGAATAGAACGTGACGGAAGTGGGTGATGGAATGTCTTCAATAAGACAACGCAGTACCAAACGGAGCGCATCATACAAATTGTCGACAGCACCTTGTAATTCTACCAAGCGCTCATTCAGGCCTGGCAAGAACAGCTTAGACGCGATCATCAGAACGTTGCAGTTCTTTTGAATTTGCTGGATTCGTATTCCTCGTGCCCCGATAAGTGTGCCCATTTGGGCGTTTGGAATTAATAGACGCAAAAATGTCGTCTCATGTTCGATGTTTGGGATCAGCGATAATTGCTTCAAGGGAAAATAAAGATAAGTGGAGATAGCCTCCGACGATGCATTGACCAAGGCCTGGGCAAAGTAGCTAAGGGCTTTGGAGGTGTCTTCAATGGTGCCACTTACGGTCAATATCCTCTCGTGTGAACCTGGCTGCAACTTCGATATTCCAGCTCTCGTATTCGTCTCCTCGCGAATTGAGTCGATCACAGTTCCATTTTGCCCTATAAGACAGCCGGCCTCGCGGGCGGATACAAGTAGGCGGTACGTTATTGGTTCCGCTGATAGTGCATCGTCAAGTGTAGGTAAGGAGGAGACAGTGGGTTCATCAGCCTCCACGGTTTCATTCCAGCTTTCCATTGTGTATCAATTGGTCAGGAGACTCGAGTGGCTATGCGTCTTGGTAGCGAAGTTTGAATTCGAAGCTCAAGGCACGGTTGTGTATTAGACCAATTCTTGTTATGAAACACGACAGTAGCAAATTACAAAATTATACCTGCTGAGGTATCACTCGACCTAAATTTATGCAGAGTTGCCACACACGGTTATGAATTGGGAGTTTTGTAGAAACAAGAAAGTGATAACAAAGTTCGCAATATCTACCACACTCCCAGCATGAGGGTGGTACAGTGAGTGGAGATAATTGTTACTATCGGAGTCCATGCAGGTGTTAATGTAATACGTCATTATCCTTGCAATCAATTTCGGCAGCTGACCAGCGAGCAGACGGCAGGCAATCTGACACATCTACGACACGAAGTAAACCAAAACTGATAAACATCCAGCATGCTTCAATCTCAATCTCCATCATACAGGTATGTGTGAGTTTTGCATTTATTCGGATCTACTCAATTGTTAGTAAGATCTGTCTGGACTTAGTCAATTTTATTATCGTCAATGTTTTCATTGTTCTTATCTAAAGAATGTTGTGAGAATCTAAAAAATGATCGATCGAAAAATGAGCCCGGTTATTTTCGCCATTCCTATCCTCATTTTCTTCATTTTGCATATTACATGGACTGTAAAGCTTTGAGGGATGTACGACAAGCGCACCTGCCTGAAATGAAACTGGTGTACACACAAAAGCACGCCCAGATAGGAGTTGCTTGCATCCATTGGAACTAATTGCGATTCCCCTCAATCATTCCCGGATAGGTTTCGCAAGGTCATTGTCGTATTTAAAGTTCCGCGAGCGGGGTTTTCAAGGCTATTGAACAATTGGAAAGAGAGAAAGTTGAACCTGGTCACCTCACATTAGTAAAGATTATTTAATATATTGCTCTCGGTAATTCCGCAGTTATGTGCACATGATACCACACTTAAGAATTTTTTTCCCACCAAATATTGCGTAGGACTTGTGGGCACGGCTTGGATATATGCATGAGACATCATCAATAAAATCGGAATGTTGGCCTGACAAGAGACTTTGTTTAAGATGATTTGCATGAAGTGTTTATCTAGTTTGATTAGAGCTAACAGAGATATTCACTCATTGGTTGCGAGTTGAATCTCTCTAACGCATTCTCGCCATTCACAACATCTGCGAAAGAATAGAAATTGATAGTCTTACCATCTTTCGGGGAAACGGGAGGAGAAGATTCTGTGTGCTCTTCTGTTGCAGCCTCCTCCAAGCATGCGCTATCGTCGAAGGCACCCATAAGACTATTGCAAATGAACGAACGAGATTTCTTGCGAGATCCGAGAAGCGATCCTGGCCTCTGAGGATAGTTGGAGACCTTTTCCATTGACTTATGCTTTGACCGGCAAGCATAGTCGTCACACTCACAGAAAACAACCGTCACTTCGTCAAGGTCTACTCCTGGATCGGTCAAGATCTCCGCTGTGGTATCAAGTACAGGCGCGACAAAATCTTCTGTGTTGTAGTAGGCAGACATCAGATTGAGTGAACTCATTGAGCCGTTTGAGGCCACTGACATGGACCTACCTGCGCGTTTGGTTGCAGGTAACCCAACTTTGGAACTTCTGCGAGATGGGGGCAACGACCTGAACGGACTTGTACTAAGGGAACGCTCGAAAATGTTTTCGGGTAGCTCTTTTTGAGTGACAGCATCTTGAGTCGTCGCAGGAACCAATTGTGAGCCTTTCACACTCTGTGATGTTTTTGACAGTTGTTGCGAGTTGAGCATGTCGAAGGACTCAGATGAATAGGTAGCTCGGTAGTGAAGTCGTCTGCGCTATAAGATGTGCGTAATGAAGTATTTCAAAGTATTTGGCAATAATAGGAACAGCTATTGGAAGGGCGCCCAATGTGAAATTTATATGGCAACAGGGGCAGCAAATGGAACAAATAGAAGTCACGTAGATCTTTGGAAACAGGATATATTCCGGAAAAAAAATCAATTGAACTAGCCCGCCTAGTGGCGCACCACGTCTAATTTCAAATCAGTTAATCACGCCATTAGCAGACAACTCAACGATCAATCAATTGAGAAAAAAGTCCACACGAAATTTACTAAGTCTTCGGTTCCAGCCAATACCAGATAATACCAATAATCTTGTCCTCGACGCGGATTGCACAAGTCTTCAGTGCGGGTTAATCGAAGTGTGACCGATCCGCGAGTGGAGGAACAAGTGCGGCAGTCCTGTATGTTGATGCTGCATGGAAACATGTATTTCAAATTCGGCGTTGGGGTCCCTGATGTGGGTGTACAATTTTCTGTAGCAGATTTTACCTAGATCGAAAGCGTTTAGCGCTGAAGAGAAAATGCCGAAGAAAATTCTCAAAGCATTCTACATAATCTCTCTTCGAACGATCTCTTCCGTTAACGAATTTTCGCCAGATGTATGGGAAGACTGATCGCACCACAGGTACTGCAGAGAGGACATCACGCCTGGTTCGCTTTTGATAAGTGATGAAGGCGAGCAAGACATTAGGCCGTTCAAATTTCATTGAGCGTGTATTCGTATGACCTGACACAAGTCCAATTTATCTGCCCCTTTCACCATCACGATAATGACCATGATTCTCGTAAAACTGCAAAGTCTAATTCTTGCTCCACGTTCTCATTCTTAGACTCAAACCATGTCTGTCCCTCGCCCGCAAAATGCAGCCATACGCTTCTGATTCTACATATCGTTTGTTTATAAACAGTCGAATACCTTTGCTGCCCACCTGAATTCTGGATGCACTTTGGTAGTTTAAAGGGTATCGACGAAGAACGAGCTGTGTTCTCGTGAAAGCCTTCCCACCCTACAATTTGACCCTTGCACAACCCAGTGGTGAAATTTGTTGAGCAGGCTTCCACAATTAATAATTTCACTCGGATTCTCCCACACTGTTACCATAAGCTGGAACCTATTGCCCCAATGGTACTGCACATGGACATGCTCGCTACCAACTAAATTGATATGAGAGTACACAGATCGCATTTATGATCTTTAATGTCAGTGAACTTCAACTCAACATTTGCTGACGTTTCTATCTTAGATAGAGCGGCATTATATGCGCCGCATTGGCTTTATGCGAGTCGATTGAACCCGCAGTTCGTCACATATTTTATGATGATCACAGGTGCAACTACTCTCGTCATCATTGGTTCTTACGCCACCATCAGCCAGCCTAAACTGGCGTCTGACCCGATTTATGACAGGCAGTCGGAGTTATGGGATCCAACAGACAGGGATGGAAGCAATTTGTATCTCTCGCTGCCCACAGCTGTGGAGACATTGAATAGCGATATCATTGATTTCCAACTGGCCCTACTCTTTCCTGCTTTGGCGGCAGCCACATTGTATGGTTTGGACTTTCTCATTCGTCTGTTTGATATCCAAAAGATCAAGTTGTTGAATTACTATGTGACTGCAATGGTCATCCCCGCGTCATACATCACCACGAATTTCCTTGTAACGGTGTTGTTGCGAAGCATTGGATATGCCCTCCGGTTGAAAAGTAATCTGGGGTTTTTCTTCAACCGATATCTACTTACGCTTTCCAAGGACGACAAATTGCCCTTGGGCCTCATTGAACAATTTGACACCAACAAAACCAGAATGAGCAAATCTGAATTGAAAGACTTCGAAAGCTACATGCTCGAGCAAAATAACATAAAATTGATAAAACTCCATAAACTCGATGCCAAAAAGCAGAGCTTTACGCTTGTGTGGGATTTTAAGTTTTTGATTGTGGCGCCAATCTCTTTGGCCATACTGGTGCTTTTCTACAATCACAACCCTACTTTGCGTTCGGATTACGACGTGAAGAAGATCAACTGGATTGCCAACAATCTTTCAGGGTCAGTTCTTGCAGTTTCCGGTATATGCTTGACACGCTTGGGAAATTTTAAGGTCGGAGTATTGTTTTTGCTGCTCCTATTTGCATACGATATTTACTTTGTGTTTGGGTCGACTCTTATGGTGTCTGTGGCAAGCAATTTGGAGTTGCCCGTGAAGTTGGTCGTTCCAAACTGTCCAAAAATTTTGTTAAATCTCGCGGATATTCAGTCTCGAACTCTTGGACAGTTGCAAACTGATTCGTCTATGTTAGGCTTGGGAGACATAGTTGTGCCAGCCACATTTGCATCCCTTTGTCTTCGCTTCGACTACCATCGGTTTTATGAGCGGACAAAGTTGCCCTTCCATCATCTCCGCGGAATCGGGTTTCCAAAGTATTTTACAACGGCCGTCATTAGTTACGTTTTCGGACTACTTCTCACTGTTGTTGCCAATCTGTACAGCGGGCATGGCCAGCCAGCTCTTTTGTATCTCGTTCCATCATTGGTCGTCGCTGTCTTCGGCGTTGCCAAGTTGACGGGTGAATTCACTTCGTTGTGGACATACTCCGAAGAAATTGAAGAATACAGCAAATCAAAGGCCGCGAACTCTGCCCAGAGTTCAAATGGAGAGAGCTCGGATGCTGATCAGTATAATGTCGCCATGCAGATTGTGACTGAAGACGTCATGTATGAGTTTGAGATCACAGAGGACGAAAGCGACGACACCTACATTATTGAAGAGGACACCGACGAAGACGAGGAGGTCTTCGAAATTGAAGATTTGACAACCGAGATCGACTTTTTGATCCGTGATCAGCAAGAAGACGAAGATTAAAGCTCGCTTTGTGGGGTCTGAACATGAAATTCAATCTGAAATTCGAGAGCTGTACCACGGCTTAAGAGTTGCTCTTGTGGGGTACAATATCGGAAGTAGCCGAAAAATGTGTCAAGAAGATGGCAACCACAAGCGGCCTGCATGTATGGCGCACCGAAAAACTTTTCTCCAACTGGGATCGCAAGGGCGCATGTTGTTATCTCTGGAATCTGTGGCTCCCGGCAAATCGCGCATTGAATGCCCAGCACGCATAAATAAATAAAAAGCCGTGTGACCACAGGCGAGATATGAAGCGCGCAAAGTGGAATTTTTATCGTGTGGCTTGTATCACATTATCGGTCTTGTTTACATAACGTGATCGGAATGACGGAACAATAAATCCGATGATGACTCCAAATAATTCTGATAACGAAGACATCATAAAATATGATACATTTGTAGGGATGCCAAATTATCGGATATCGGTATGCAAACGGCATTTATAAATTTTAAGACCTGAAAACATACGAGAAAAAGCAATTTGCTGCCACGGTGACCGCACGGCCCTGTATCTCCGCCTAGCCACTGGAGTGGATCGCGGTCGATCATTGCTCCAGTATGGGAAAAGTCGCAGTTTTTCGCCATAGCGCCAGTGCCCAAAATTCCCCTATACAGATTGCGTGCACGCTGTGAGCGGGGCCCGCATCTGAGGAAATCCAAGCCTATCTACAAAATAAAAACCAAGCGGTTTGCTGCAATGGGAAAATTTTCATATACCTCAAATTTTTCCTGACAGTTCACGTCCAGGCGCAATGTACAAGTCTAGTAAGCGGATCAAACTAGAGAGGGAGATATTCTCCAAATCTATCAAAGATATTGAGCGCATGTTCAATTTTTCATGTAACGAACATAAAGAGGACTTGAGACGAAAGGTGCCCTCAAACAACAGCTCTACAAACGATAGCGCCACTACAAATTTCAGCAGGCTGGACCTTCCGGCTGGCACCGGCTTGCTTCATGAAACCACTTTCAAATACGATTGCATAAACCCGTCGCTCATGCTGTCCGATACGAAGAGCATCGCGGGCGAACTCGATCAGGCGATTAAGCCTCCCATGTTGCCACTGTCTTCACTCATACCCGGCAGACTTCCACAACTGCCCATTGAGAGCCATCCGCGCACGGTGCTTCTAGATCTTCACGATGACGATGATGTTGACGACTACAAATTCGAGCTGGACTTGAAACTGTACTTACCGCGTCTTAATTTGGAAAATGACTTGAATATGATCGATCAGATGTTTATGCGCCCACTTCATTTGTGTTAGGTGGTTCAATATTTGATAGCATGCATGTTTATAGTAATCTTACTTGTCGCAACCACAGTGTTAGATGGCTCCGCACCTGTATGAACTGCGTAAAAAGCAACCCCCGTCAACAACATGTCTCACCCTATATTTGGAGGCACGGTCATGCCCGTGCTCCTAAATTAAAATCGATTTACTATGTATTACGAGGGATTTTGAAATCCTAAACAAAATCAAAAACCAACTTTGCGTGACCCCCACAACCAAATTAGATAAGACGGGCCCCACAGAGGTGTGGAGTTCGGTTTCACGCTTGCCCCACATGTATATTGAGCATTTTTTGCGCGCTTCCCAACGCTCACACGCAAGATAAGTGGCTCAAATAGGAATTCCATTTCCTTTCAGAGACGTTCCCAATCTGACATGAACCCTGGTAGTCCGCATCAAGTTAGCTGCGTACAGTTAAAGGCAGGTTGCTGCGACTGGCAAGATAACGAAATCTTTTTTCCTGCATAGAACGCGGCAGTATTAATTGGGCAACCATTTCCTCCGATAACATCCCCGCCCGCATTTGCCGAACCTGTGGAAGATGCTAGGAATAACTTTTCGCTGACTGTGGCTTGCTATACAAGAGACGTTATCAGCGATAAAACTTATCTTGCGCTGCGCTCTTATCTTGTGGGATACTACATACATTCTGTTTATCAAACCGTTATCATCTGTTATTGGATACAACATGCCGAGGTTGAGTTGGGCCATCTTATCTTTATCTGTTATCTTTGTCAACATTCTCGATAGGTGCTAGCGTGGAGATTTGTGGAATGCTGATTAATATACCCAAACCCGTACATCCAGTATGTGAGTGCGGGTTGGAGTGGAAGGTATTTTGCAAGGGCAAGACTTTTTCTCCAACTCGCCTCCAAGTAATCTGAGATGTACGGGTGTCTTGTCCACGACTTTTTCGTTCCATCAATCTCGCAACGAACGTAAGGATCAAACATGGTGTTAGCTGATCTTGGCTCGAGATTGCGGAATGCACTCGGATCCGTGGAGTCTGCTTCCGAGGTAGAAATTCAGGCTTTGATTAAAGATATTTGCTCCGCATTACTAGAAAGTGACGTCAACGTCAAATTAGTCGCAAGATTGAGAGACAATATCAGACAGAAGATCGCTGCAGAGATCAAGAGCGAGAGTGAATCGTCGGCAAACAAAAAGAAGAAATTGCAAAAGATTGTTTTCGATGAATTGTGCGGTCTTGTGGACTCTCACGAGGAACCACCGAAGCCAAAGAAGCTTAGTCAAGCAGGCAAGTCCGTTAGCAAGAACGGCAAGAAAACGAAGAAACTCGCGGCAGAGTCTCACATAATCATGTTCGTCGGATTGCAAGGTGCCGGTAAAACCACCTCCTGTACAAAGTTAGCCGTCTATTACAAGAAGAGAGGCTTCAAGGTGGGTTTAGTGTGTGCGGATACTTTCAGAGCTGGTGCTTTCGATCAATTGAAGCAAAATGCCATTAAGTCCTCAATTCCTTTCTATGGTTCCTATTTGGAGACCGACCCTGTCAAAGTTGCCTACGAAGGTGTGAAAAAATTTAAAGAGGACAAGTTCGATATCATCATTGTCGACACATCAGGTCGTCATAAGCAGGAGCAGTCGCTTTTCAACGAGATGGTCCAGATAGGCGAGGCTGTGCAACCAACTCAAACCATCATGGTTTTGGATGCTTCCATTGGTCAAGCAGCTGAGGGCCAAGCTAAAGCTTTCAAAGAGAGTTCAAACTTCGGTTCGATCATCTTGACGAAAATGGATGGGCACGCGAAAGGTGGAGGTGCCATTTCTGCTGTTGCTGCCACAAAGACACCAATCGTTTTCATTGGTACGGGTGAGCATGTCGGTGATTTCGAAGTCTTTAAACCTTCCACGTTTATTTCCAAGATGTTGGGTATTGGCGATATCCAAGGCTTGATCGAGCACGTGCAGCTGTTAAATCTCCAAGACGATGAGGGTCACAAGAAAACGATCGAGAACTTCAAGGAGGGCAAATTCACATTACGAGACTTCCAAACACAGATGAACAACTTCTTGAAGATGGGTCCATTAACGAATATCGCCTCCATGATTCCTGGAATGTCCAATATGATGAACCAGGTGGGAGAGGAAGAGACCAGTAAGAAGATCAAGAACATGATCTACATTTTGGACTCCATGACGTCAGCGGAGTTGGACAGTGATGGTCGCATATTCACAAAGGAGCCAGAGAGAATAATAAGAGTGGCTAGAGGCGCGGGTTGTGCAGCCGTCGAAGTCGAGATGGTGTTGCAGCAGCAGAGAATGATGAGCTCCATGGCTGGTGCTGCGAAAAACATGAATGCTCCTGGCGGCGCCGCTGGTAACCCTATGCAGAGAATGATGCAACAGGCTCAATCAAACCCTAACTTCATGCAACAAGCAATGAACATGATGGGTGGTGGCGGAGCTGGAGGAGGCATGCCCGACATGGCCTCGATGATGAACAACCCTCAGATGATCCAACAAGCACAACAAATGATGAGGCTGAATCCAAACTTGATGCAACAGGCACAGCAGATGATGCAAAACCCCGGGATGATGCAGAAGATGATGAAGCAGTTCGGAGGCATGGGTGGAATGGGCGGTATGTAGACAAGCATAATTCCCTCTACGCTACGGCTCCCGCCTTGACGGAAGCACTACTCAACTTCTTCAATTTATTTCACACAGCAGAATGAATACCGCATTGTAACATTAACTTCCGATAGCAAGCTGAAATATGATAATCTGGCGGTGATCTAATTTACCCCGCCATTAACATGTTGGGGTGTGTGCAGTCGCATGCTTTGCCCTGGCTCCCATTATTTCCAAGAATGCCAAGCTCCTAAGAAAGTGTCAGATTTGTGGGCTGGCAATCTCACATCATAATAATGAAAGAGTGTAAGAGGTAAAGAGGCTTAAAAACTGACGGATTGGACGGTAATTTAGTCTGACCGAGATCGCATGATTCACATGAGAAATGTAGCTTAGAGATCAAAAGTCAATCGCACAGACGGGATACCACACTGATCTCGCGCCTGATCGGCCACAATTAGTGACCGGGTCGGAAAGTGCGACATGGTGCATGCGGGCCGAATACCCAACCTGGGGAATCACAGAAAGGAGATAGGATCAGTCATTCGTGATTTTAACCCCCAAAACCACACGAAATTATGCCCACTGTTTTTCGGATTAATTGACCGTAGTTAAGAGAGTCTCACTTTATATTGTAGCCCACCTAACAACACACTATTTTGGTCACATGATCTGGACTGTATAACTCCTTGCTCCACTATCGGTCACTGAGATCGGCTGCCATTATCTTCACCGAGATTTCAGTTTTAGAGACATTATCATTTGAACACTACTCGTTGATTTTGCTTGTTGCTCACCTAATATTAATTTCGCTCTGAAGCACACATAGACGGATCACCCCGCATGGACTACACTCACAAGCACAAACATCCCACCTGATTTAGACACTAGGGAACAGAATCACATACCACACTTCAACAAAACAACAATGCCTGATGAGAAATTTCGCCCCTTGGACTGGGATAAAGTCCATAATTTTGTCGTGGAAAAAAGCAATGCATTTCTCGAAGGAATCAGCAAAGGAGATGTGGACTGGTTCCTCACAGATACCAACGTCAAGTTGGAGCCGCTGCATATGCTGTCTGCTAACAACTCGGTAGACCATCCAATCGAATCGGAGGGTAAAGAACAACGGCGGCAACCAGCAAGTCTGCTTGTCACTCCACCATCTCCGCACTTGGCCGTTTCTAATTCAAACCCGAACACTACGAGCAAGACAAAGCCTTCCGTCCTGCCGATTTCCGAGGAGCAAGCACACTCAGATCCCTACGTTGACTACACGCCGCTGTCCAAATCCACTGGTTCGGTGCCCAAACGGCGCAGCAGCGTATCCAGTGTAGCTAGCACAGGCAGTACCGGCAGCGCCTCAAGCGGAGGAGGATCTGGCGGTGGGTTCTTTTCAAAATTGAAGCACAAGCTTCATAGAGACTCGCAGCCATCCTCTCCGCTTATCACACCCAATCTGGGACTTGAGCGCATGCATTCTCCACAAAGTGTCAGGTCTTCCAGATCTAACTCCGTGCTGAACGCCATGCTTGACCACCCACGTCCTAGCTCAGTATCTAGAACACTGACGAGCGGCTCACTCATTTCTCCATCACCAATTTTCAAGACCAGTTATCAGACAGATGGAATCCCACCCATAGACCTCAGCACAAGAGCCAAGGACGGCTCCGCGAGCGACTTGGACCTGTGCGACCCTCGACTAGAAGAGTACGTGCGCTTCTATAGGCAGCCATCCCATCTTAACAGCTCGAGCCGCAGAAGCTCACTCAAACCAGAAAATCATACCTTCCCAAATGGCTGTCTCACCAATGGCGAGTCGGTCTCTCAGAAGCCGGCAGAAGCAGCGCCACCACCTTCAAACAAGATTGGATCCTTGTTTAGACGCATGTCCACAGCAGCATCCTTGCCACTTCAAGACAATGTGAGCAACCCTCTGAAGACTTCCATGGAGTCCACGGTGAGCCTGGTATCCACCGCTCCCACCGAAGTATTGCCTCAGTTCAAGGACCTCAAAGACTTTAAGAGGGTTGCATTCCACTCACTGACATTCTTAATTGACCCACCACAGCAGATCCCGTCGAGAACTCCGAGAAAGGGTAATGTTGAGGTTCTTCCATCTGGTGTTGTCAGGGTAAACCCACTCACTGAGAGCGATAAACAGGCCATTGAAAAGTCACAGAAGGGTCTTGGTGGTGGTTTAGTTGTGGGTGGCACTGGCGCTCTTGGTCTTATCAAGAAGACAGACATGAGCGAGCTGGAGGAGGAAGTCTCGGAGGATGAGGAGCCCGCCAACGGAGATAGGGACGGCGAAAAGGACACCGCCATAGACAAGCATGCAAAGCTGTTGGGCATTGACAAGCCCATGCTTCATCATGTGGCCAGACCAGGTTATACTGTTCCGGTGAAGAAGATGGCTTTGGACTTGATGTACACGCGATGCTGCCACTTGAGGGAAATCTTACCCATTCCTGCCATAGCAAAGCAGATACCGAAGGGATCCATGGCACCATTGCCCTTGCTTCAGTTGAGAAACCCGACGCCCACAATGATCGAAATCCAGACATTTGCCGACTTTATCAGAATCGCGCCAATCATTTGCATTTCCCTTGATGGGGTCACGTTGTCCTTGGAACAATTCAAAATTCTCTTAAGCGCTATGTGTGCAAAGAAACAGTTGGAAAAGTTGAGTTTGCGTAACACGCCGATTGATCTGGAGGGCTGGTCCTTACTTTGCTGGTTCCTTTCGCGAAACAAAGTTATTAACAAGCTCGATATCACACAATGTCCTCCGCTTTCCGTCAATGTGTTGAAGAAAAAGAAGAAAAAGACGGAGAAAAAGCCGGAAGACGAGGCCACAGTCCGTATGACCAGCAACAAGGAAAACAGATCGGACATGGATTGGGCGCTCTTCACAGCCACTATCATTGCCAGGGGAGGTATTGAAGAGTTGATCTTGACTGGCTGCTGCATTACTGACCTCTCAGTATTCGACATCTTGATGAATCAAGCTGTTAGCTTAAGTACCTACAAGCTCGGATTCGCGTACAATCAGATCACGCCGCAACAATTGAAGATCATTTTGGAGAGTTGGGTTCTCTCGCCTCTAAGCCGCGGACTCGACTTAGGGTATAATGATTTTCTGTCGTCAAGTTTTGTCAACACATTTTTGGAGCTCCTCAAGTCTGAAAAGTACAAGAGAATGTTACCTCACTCTCGACTTGGATTTTTGAGTTTGAATGCTACGAATTTACGGTTCAACGATGGCTTCAAAGAAGTTCACGAGAAGTTCTTGATGGCCCTTCCCAACTTGAAATACTTGGACATGTCAAACAACCCCAAATTATTTGGTGTGTACCCACTGACGGATTCTGTACGCAAATCCCAATCGGCAAAGGAAAACAGTGATGACGAAAACAAGACCGTTGAATCCCAAGAAGCTATTAGCGTGTACTTCTGCTCGAAGTTGCCTTATTTTAAAAGTTTGCTTCGGTTGCATCTCGAAAATAATGGACTTTCTACCTTTTCGCTCAAGGAGCTTTTCGAAACAGTGCCATACTGTAAGAGCTTGGCATATTTGTCCGTCGTCGGCAACAAATTCGACATTGAGGCAGCTTCGTCATTAATGCAGGGATTGGAGAACTCGAAATCATTGATCACTGTTGACGGAGATTTCAATCAGTTGCCAGAAGTCATCAAAGAAAGAATTGGTCTCTACACCATGCGTAACATGGAACTGTTTCTCAAACTGCAGATTCACTCGCGTGATGACACAACTAATCCTCCCGTGGACTCCGTAGTGCACGAGGAGTCTATCACTGATAAGTTGAACGTTCTTCTAGCGAAGAAGAAAGAAAACAAGTTCGACTTGAGCTCACCAGAGGTGATCAACTTCGTCAACAGAATTAAGCGTGATCGCAAGAAATTGAAGACTGCGATCGACGAGCTATTCCATTTGCAATGGAAAAACGAACTCAGTGTTGAAGGGAAAGAGGCTCTCATCAGACTTCTCTTCATTGATTCTTCTCTCGAGAGAGGCTTGAAACTCATAGATAGCTCCCTCGTTGATAAAGACGAAGGCATCACCTCCGCAGACATCCTTAGTTTACATCTTGCCGAGGATGAGAAGAATCAATTGAAGAGTTCAGCACTCTCGAGAGTGCAGAATTCTGACGATGAACCTGCTTTGTCACTCTCGCCTGTGGGAACGGGATCCTTGCCGGTATCCCGAACTCAATCCTTGACTAACCTCACCAACTTGAACAAAGAGGAAGGTTCCGTGTTGAAATTGCTGAACATCCCAAGATTACTGAGGGACTCGCTGGAAGGCGCGGAAATGTTTGACCAGCTCTCTACGTTCTCGGGAGAGGAAATCAGACGGAAATTGTTAGATGTCAACCTCGGTGAGCTTGACAACGTCATTGAATACCTCGGGAAGGTGCGTGACAACGGACTCTCATTGAAGGAATTCTTCAATCAAAAGCAGCATGGCGACAACCTCAACGACTCGGATATCTTGGACGAAATCCGCAAGAAACTCGACACTTTAAGAGAAACAGTGCCTGCTAACCAAGACACGGGAGCTGTAAAGGATACGGAGTCCATGACATACTTTGGGGCAGAGGAGACCGTCACAAACGCTAAAGAGGAGGAAGACATTCTGAAGACTTACGATAAGCTCTTGGACAAGTTCAGCAGATAACTTGTGATATGTGGCATTCGGCCCTTTGAGCCTGGCCACAATTCGAGTAATACACTCATTTATCATCATTTTTCATCCCTTTATTTTCTAGTTACCTTTTAGTAGTCATCCTCGACGTCCAACTTTCTTCTGACTGGCGCAGCATCGTCATCACTATATTCATCGTCCTCGTTTTCCCCATCTTCTTCGTTTTCGTCAACCTCCTCAGCCAAGTCTTCGCATGCGTCAATCCAGTCCGAGTAGACATCAACGGGTTGCGATAAGGAGTTGATGGCAGTTTGGAAAGTCTGCCCACAGATCTTGCAGTGCAAATCTCCAATGCTGTTTCTTTTGTCTAATGTGCAGATGACAGACTTTTCGTGATTGCAAAATAAACAACGGAATGTCACATCAAGTTTTTGCTTGACCTTCTTGACGGGCTTGGCGGCAGCCTTTCTTTTACCCATCTTTGTGTGATGATCTACGATCGCTTTCGATGCTGAATGTATGTATGTTGAGGTATAGTAGTGCGCGCACCCTAAGTTACCTAATAGCGAAGGACCAGCTGTGCTCGCTTCTTGAGCCTCATTTCCATTCTCACTTTCTCAAACGCCATCTTCGCTGCTTTCGAGTCTTCCGCACTTGGCATCGTACCGGAAGCCTCCATGGACAGTTTGGGTGATGAAGTCGCGCTGGGCGAGTTTGAGGCACTTCCTCCTGGTGTGACCCCAATGCTCACTTTGAGTCGCGGATTGTACTTCTTGTTGAGCTTAAGGCCGTATTCGTAGAGCTTCAAATCGTTATCCTTATGTTCGAAGAGATGGTATGCATCTTTGAATACTTTTTCAAGGAATTGTGGGTCTTGGTTTAGCCGGGCCGCAATTGGGTAATGCAAGAGAAGGGAAAGGCCCTCCGAGAAATCACAGAGCACCAACTCCGTCTTGATGTGGACCAACATGACAGTAATGATGAACATTATCAAGCTGGGTATGTTCTGCTGTCCATTTCCCGCGAGCAGCTGTGCAGCAGCGATTTTATCCCAAAGCTGTGAGGACACCTCTAGGTCGTTACCCAATTCTCGCAAAAGAAGCAACCTCATATACCGAATAATCCAGAGCTGTGACTCCAAACGGAGTTTTGTCACTAGATTGTAGTGTATAAGTTGGTCGATCTTCATGAGTATGCCGTTGAAAGATTCTATTGATGTCATTAATGCAGTCTCACTTTGGTAGAAGTGAGAGATGACCCCGCTCGTGACGAGAAAACGGGTCAATATTGTGAAAAGATCATGTTGAAGGTAGTGTAAGTCATAAAGGGAAAGAATCTGTATGTCTTCCGAGGAAAAGGTGTTTGTGTTAGGGATTTCCACGGACTCACTCACAAGATTCAAGTAGATCAATCCTAATATCTCGTGAATGCCCTGCTTGTACCCAACCTGTGGATTACACTTCGACCAGATGTACAAAACAGTGATGAGCTGCTTCTTTGTCTCCAATGCCCCTTCGCTGTCGTCATGAAACACCTTCTCTCCCGGGAATAGTCTGTGTATGTCTAGGACGATCGACTGTAAGAGCTCAACGTCATCTTCCGTGATCTCGTAAGGCCCTGTTGGGCTCAGCGGCCGGCTTTTCGTTGCTAGAGGATCATGCTGAACGTTCTGCACGCGCAGCAACTTCTGTGGCTTGTGCAGCTTGAGCTTCTTCTCCTGGGCCTGAGGCGAGTAAAATGCATTGTCTGAGTCGAGCTTATACCACGGGATGGCCATCTCTTGTGACTGTCGGAGCTTGTGGTATATTACACGTGACGTCTTGAGACTGGCGCCCCAGTTCTGAATATTCAAGCTTTCCGTTATGAAACACGACTTCCACACTAGAAGACGAGTGAAGTGCTTACTGTGTGGGTTGTATTCATTCTGAAGTATGGCGTTTTTGAATAGGGAGACGTTCCCCTTGTATTGCTCTATGGTGAGAAGCACCTTCTGGATGGTATCATTCTCCTTAAGCATTATTTTCTGGGAAGATGGATTCAGACATCAAGCGTAACAGGGGTTTGCATAGTATGGTGGTGGGCGACTGCATCGCTACGATATGCTGCGAAATATGTTTTGGCCCCATTTTTACGTATGCACGAGTAGAATGGAAGGAATTCGTAATGCAAAGATGTTAGAAAATTTAAGAATACGGGGAAATTTGCAGGCCAGAGGCAAGATTCCTGTTTTCAATATTTTATTGAGATGACGTCTTCCTAATGCTTGACCGTTGCAACGGTTTTCCTTCCTACTGTGCGCGGGTCGTTCCTCCAACCGAGATTTCCAACTGAAACCCGTCTCTGACCCCGTACGTATTGTCGCTGTTGAGTCTTTGAGCCACAAAGTACCCAGCATCCAAGTGAGCCCACTTGTTGAAGAATTTGAGTCCAACTCCGGCGCTCACAACACCATCATCTTTGAGCACATTATCACTCACACTACCAAACGAAGATGTAGCGTACAATCTCAACGGATTGGGCTCCTCTGACTTGCGCCCGCCAAATTTAGGCAACTTTGAAAACAAGGTGAACCCGCCCTTATAAAATTGTAAACCACCATGGTCGTTGACACTATTGCGTGCGAATCCCTTGAACGAGTTGAAGCCACCCAAGTAGAAACGGTCCGCCAAATGGACGCCCGTGCCGCTCGAGGTCGTTGTGTAGATAGCTCCTGCAGCACTAAATAGGTGCGCTGTGAACGCATTGTTCCAGAAAGATTTGTACAAGTCCAAAGTAGTGGCCGTCTTGATGAAGGCAGTCAGGACACTCGAAGCGACTTCCTGCTCCTGGTCAGAGCAGATCTCGTTGGATACTGTGGCAGCCACGCCGGATGCAGGGAATGCACGGCTGGTGCCCAAGTGGATGACGTTAGAGTATGCCACTCGGCTGACTATCGACGACTTCAAATAATCTCCGCCAAACACCTTGAGTGAGTCGTGGGCTCCGTCGTCAATGTCGTAGATAGTTCTTTTGGTCAACGCTAATCCGTTGAATACAGATAGTGTCTTGGACAGGTTCAAGAATGACACACCAATGACTCCACCAGTGGCCTTGCTGGAGTTCTGCTGCCAAACCTGATTGTTGTCGTGAGAGTTGTAAAGATCGAGAATGAACTTGAATGTAGGGTTTCTCAAATTTGACACAACTCTAATTGTCGAGACAAGGTGCTCAGATGGCTTGTATGGTCTATAGTTGACTCCAATGTTCACCAATTCGGCGTTGTGGTTGAAATTATTGTTGACATAACCCAAGTCAACAACCAAGTTGTCCTCAGAGTTGAACCCCAAAGAAGCCTCACCGGCGCTTATCTCGTCCAGCACAAGATCAAAGATCACCTTGGTTAAGATTGGCTTCTCGTTGTTGAATGAGGGTTTCTCTGGGGCCAGATGCAAGTAGTCCACGTGCAAGGATGGAAGAATTGACTTGAACACCAGCGTTTTCTGCAAGTTCACAAAACTTTCGTCTGTTTTCTCTAACAATTGCTCAAATGTGTAGTCACTTTGCTCTACCAATGGAGTCAAGAGCTTGCTGAAGAACTCTTTGGTGAAGTGATCTCCGCCATTAACCTCAACTTTGGTCAAGTACAAGGGACGGGACTTTGACAGTTGCAATGCATCCTGTTTGAAGATCTCCGCATGAAGGTCCGGAGTTTGGGGGGCCATTGTCGATTGTATGGTTGGATCTGGAGTAGTGAGAGTTTGATTGGCTCCAAAGTCGTGTGCAGCACCACTTGGAGGTTTGCAAGAGATTTAGACAAGAAGATGAATTATCTGAGCTCTGTTGCAATGGTGGTGATGTTCAATCGTCTCAATCGACTCTGCTGTCTCCCTCTATTCATTCTACTTTTTGAATTTTGAGGAATTCGTGCAAATCATTCTTTCGAGCCAAATTGCTTTCAATTTAAAAATTGAGTAGTGTTTCTGACATTCGCACTTCTTATTGGTAGCCATACATTTCGTGAATTACAATTAAGTCGTCCGAAAAATCAAAATCTTGAATTTATTAGACCAAACCTCAAGGGCTGCAATGTAATGACATTTAAAGCACATTGAAAGGTTTCTAACTGATTCTCGGCCATATGGCTTGATATAGCGCCCCAGATGTGATTTCAACTCAAACTCTCCATTCGCAGCCAATGCGACGAACCCTCTCAGCTCTCCTCCATTGTTTGCAACCACTGAAGCATTTACCCAAAACCCCAATTCATAGTTTTCATTTAAGAAAGTAAAATCCTAGAGAGACTTCTGCAAGATTTATGGACTCCATCTAACATGAAAAGGTCGATGAGGACTGGAGACACTAGATCGCAGCCAGATCAAGAGAAGTGTGTTCTAGAAGATCACGAAGACCACGAGGGAGGGCCTCATTTTCTTATCCTGCTAGTGTGTCTTGTTCTGCTGTGATCGTATAATTATTTCTAGTGTTTCTTGGACTTCTCCACGGAGTTGATTCCAAGCCAGGAGTCCAATTTTTACACCAATGCATTTGACGGACTCAAGTGTTCACCGCAAACAATCATCAACCACCATTGGCTGTGAAGCTCTTGTGTTTTAGTCAGACGGGCTCACACTTGATTACCTCGATCCAAGGACACTCCACTGACATTTGACTATCGGAGCTTCACGAGAAGCCAAAATAAAATCTATCAACCGACGAGTCAAAAGCATCAACACATCAAGGATAGTCAGAAACGGACATGTATATTCAACAAATTATATCCATCTCCTCGTTCACCTCCACCTCTCGTGGATTCCTTCGCGCCTACTTCTACACTCGCTTATAGAATATAAAGATATAAAAACTAAAGGACGTCGTGCTTTTTGGCACTTTTTTCGAGCCACCCAATTTTTTCTTTTTCTCTTTTTTCTTTTTTTATCTTTATTGGGCTCTCTCGGTTGCACTTTCCACAATGCTTGTGGACTCGTCTACCAGACCCAGCAACTGCAGCACCACGTAAGGATTCACACCCGCAATCATTTCAATCTTTTGCAGGCGCTCCTTCTTCGCAGGATCCTAGTAGCGCCACTTGATTCAGAGGCAGCTCTCCAGACAGTCACTCATATAACCAAAACCAAAACCAAAACCAGGCAACTGCCAGATGCATCAGTCAACAGAACAAGCCGGAACGATTTCTGGGATTCCCATCACCTTGCCTGCGGCAGCAATACGGCAATGGCTGCGAAAAAAGCCAACCAATATCTCTCAACACTCAATTAAGCAACACCAGAGCCATCTTCAAATTCTCCTGGCTGTCATCTTACCATACTTTGATGTCACCTTTGCGACTCTCTCCCGCGAGATTCGAAACCTTATTACACAACTCCTCTTCGCTTGACTTGAGCACCTCTATCGCCGGTTCGATGAACCCATCCCACACGTAATTGAACTTTTGCCTCAACATGTGCTCGGGGTCAAACATAAAGTCAAGGTGTTCGAGCTCGAACTGCGGCACGCCACACTCGATGTGGAGATCTCTCGATGACTTGTCCAAGTTGCAGTGTCTCAAGTGTCTGGTGAAGAATATGTTGTACACCCTGAGTAGTTTCCTAGTCTGGTCCACTGGTGTCTCAAAATGCTTCGCGTAGGACTCAAAGCACATCATCTTACTCTTGTTCAAGCTCTCCTGGTATGCCCGCAACGTGGCCAATTTTCTCTTCCACTCGTAGGTCATCAGCTGAATGTCGCGATAAGTTTCTTCCTGGGCAGCATTAGTTAAACGTTTCGCACCCTTGTTCTTGAAATTTGTGAACATCTTCATTTCCTTGTACTGATCCATTGTAGTTTTGAGCGCTGCCTTGTCATTAAGTATCTCGTCCACATACCTGGCAGTGATTGCGACACGAGCCATCAAGCTTTCGGCGCCTTCTTGCTTCGATACAGTGATTGCCTTGGTGAGAATGGAGTACATTTTATTGACTGCTGCGATAAACTTTTGCAGCCTCTTGTCTTCTTTCAGCACCTGTGCAGCATGACAGAAGGAGTAATAGACCAGGTCGAGGTCATAATCTTTGGTGAGGAACACAATCCTGTCATCGAGAATCTGCAAAGATTCCATACGTGGAGATTTGAAAGTCATGTTCTCGATATTCGCCATGAAGAGTTTCATGTTGAGGTATTCAGAGAGCAACGTAATCGCGGTGTTCATGTCATCAGATCCAGAGAACCGCTCGGAAACCTCAGGAACAAACTCTCCCCTCTCACGCATGGCCCTTCTGTTCACACACTCCCAGATGTTCTCATCCCAATACTCTTCTTCCCAGTGGTCGTGGCATAGGCTTGTCATGAACCCACTCTGGTTTCCATTTCTGTCTGCGCTGTGGAGGTGGATATTCTCCAGCGCGAAGTTTCTTCATGAGCTCGTCCACAGCATTAGTCACAGGGCCACAATCCAATCTAGAGTCCTTGAGGTTAAATTTGTTGAGTTTGGAGTCTTTGGGTTTGAATTTTTTGAGGTCTGAGTCCTCGAAGTCAGAGTATTTGAGGTCAGAGGCTGGGCTGTCAAGGGCAGCTTCTGGGTCTTCGAGATTCACGAAGTCATATTGATTGAGCGTAGCTTTGAGATGGGAAAAACACTCACATTGCTTGATCCCCACATCATGAACAGTGTCTCTCTCAATGGCAGCATCTCCTTCAACAATGATCACAGATAAATTCTCAGCTTTCTCCAAAGTCTTGCTCTTCTTTTTAATCTCAACACTCTCCTCGGCAACATTCGCACAAATCGCGAGAGGGTGGGTAACCTTAGCATTAGTTGTTCCTTGCTCGAACTTCAGCTCCGGACTTGCGGCAAGAAGAGCACTGGCGCAGTAGTTTACAAAGTATTCCATACTTTCCTCATCCCAGTTTAACAAAGCGTCGGCAAGAAGGTTCTCAATTGGACAAGTCTCAATAATAGGAGCCTCAGTGGTCGTAGTTTCAGTAAGTCCAGTGATGACCGTCTCCATAATCTCAGGTCTCCAGATTTCAGTAGCATTAGTCTCCGTAGATTCTGTGACTTCAGTCTCAATAGATACAGTTTTGGCAACAGTAAGCCCAGTAGAAGTAGTCTGGGTAACAAGGTTCTCGAAAGGAATTCCAGCCAGAGCGATCTTAAGAATAAGGTCGAAGGTGAACTCAGTAGGAATTTCGACAGTAGTAAAACCAGAAGGAATCTCAAGAACAGTGACCTCAGATGGACATCCAACAACAGCGATCTCAGAAAGATTGGCCTCGTTAACATTGATCTCAGAGGCAGCTTTTCCAAATACAACAATCTCAGAAGTAGTGTTCTCAACAAGAGTGATCTCAGAAGGACGAGCTCCAATAGGAGTGACTTCGGTAGAGACAGGCTTGGCAACACTGATTTCTGCGGAGTTAGTGACACTTGAGGTAGCTTCAGAGAAAGTGGTACCAGTGCCAGTGACCGCATTAGAAGCTTCAGTGTTTGCGTCATTGGAAGTTACAGTAGTGACCTCGGTAGTGTAAACAGTAGTGATCTCAGTAGTAGTTCCAGTCGTGATATCAGTGGTGGTTCTAGTGACAGCCTCGGTGGTAGTTACAGTAGTTGTCACTGTAGTGACTTCGAGAGTGGACTTCGAAGTAGCCTCAGCAGTCTCAGTAGAAGTCTCAATAGAAGTCTCAATAGAAGTCTCAGGAGTCACTACTTCTGTCTCGGAGGAATGCTCCAAAAACTTCGGGGGGATCTCTGCCTCTTCAAATTTAAGCTCGACCACCTCAAGCTTTCTCCATTGCGGAGGTGCCTGGAGTGGGATTAAAATGTACTGGCAGACGTGAACGGTGGAATTAGTGGCGACAGAATAGGTGAAGTAGACAGCCACGCAAGAGAAGCCACACAAGCGATGGAAAGTCAAGGGTAAGAAGACCTTGGGCTCGATGGCGACATAAGTGGCAGCAACCTGAAAAGCATACTGGGATTCGTTGTCATCCTCGGTAAGAGCGCTCTCGGTAGCATCAGACTCTATAACACCGTAGACAACAAGATCAGTACAGGAAGAACCGTAGACAACAAGATCAGTACAGGATGATTCGGAGACAGTGAGGTTAGAAGATTTCCACAATTCTGTCGGGTGTCTCCATCGTGTCAGCCTTGAGATCGATCAACTCGAAGACTCTCCACTGTGATGGAGCCTGGTGGGGAATAACAACGCACTGCCAGACATGCGCGGTCAAGTGTAGTACAGTGCCACGTGAGAAAAGCCACACAAACGGTGGAAAGTGGCGGGTAAAGGAGTTGAGAAGTCAGGGAAAGTGAAAGTAGTGTTAACATCGTTCGAAGCATTCTCGGACATGTCGATGTTCTCACTCTCGTCATCGGCAACAGCCTGGCTGCAAAATACTGCACGCACAGACTCGGGTTCAGTGCTCATGAGCGCCATAGTGGTCTCAGCCTTCGCGGCCAATTCGTCTGCCAGCGACAGTGGAGTCGTGGTAGCGGCCACAACGGCCCCGACTCATTCACGGTGGGAGCAATGACATGCGATTGGTCCACAGGGGCTGACTCGGAGTCAGATTCGGACACCTCCGGTTGGGTGTCCTCCACAACCAGCAGAAAAGCTCAGACTCGCAGTCAGAGTTGTCAGAAGTGTCATTGTAAACGCTTCTTGCATAGTGGTTGTACATGGACTCCGCGGTGTTGATGTCAAGTGGCAAAAGCTCGTGGGTTGGGAACGGAGTCACAAACCCAGAGTGGGCCAAGAGCGCAGCCAACTGGGGCCACAAGAGATTTGATTTGGCATCGGGGTTGGTTTTGGTGGTAGTGGAAGAAGATCTGAACTTGTTGGTGATCTTCTTAAGCTGCGCCTTGCACCGCGCTCTCTTGGTGCCTTTCTCGTTTCCTCTGAAACAGAAGTATTGGTGCTCCTGGGCCCCGCCAGCTCTGGGCTGCTTGCAGGACTTTTCCTCCTGGATCACAGAACTTTTATGACCAGGGGTCACCTCGCAACACGATGGTTGAGTTTCAGTGGAGGAAACTTGGTTGTTGCCCTCCATACTCGTGGTTTGGTTGACTGCCAATCTGCCTTTGGAGCAGTTTGCGGCACAATCAGGACAAACCCTTGGGAAAGTTGAATATTCGACTAAAACTATCGAATTGATCTCAGAGTACTCAAGCCCGAGTGTGCTTGGTCAATTTCTGGAAAATTCAGAAAGTTTATCGTCAACTGTGTGATTGACAGGAAAGCACTTGGAAAGAGTAAAGAGGAAAAGTACACAATTTGTGTAAGTGCGCGCTATATAGTGTGGATTCGCACCCATTATGGCTGGAGAAGGAACATGGGAATTATCTGAATTTGAGGATGGAAAGTGGGAATTAGCGCCAATTTATAATTTCCCAGGGGTGAAGTCACACATTTGATATTTTAAAAATAATTATTTCCATACTTTGCCCAACATCAAGATGCCGCTTAAAAATGCAATGGAATTGCTTATGTACAGGGAACGCCTGGCACATAGCGACGTACATGCGTTAAATTTCTACTAATTTTCCGAGATTTGAGGACGGTGATGGGAAATTTAGCAGTGAGACAGTAAATCATTACGGAGAAGGCTCACATACTTTAGAAGAGACACCTCAATCATTCGCTCCTCGACAGATGACCAATGCCTGATCAGAATTGAAACTGGCTGCAAAACATAAAGATTGCGATTAAAAATTGATTTTACCTGCCAAAAAAATTCTTATGGTATCAGATCCTAGAACAGCCCCTGGAATAAAGTAAACAGAGCTTCTCAGAGTATTGTGCTTTCAATTTTCTTAGCAAATCTACACTGTTTTATGACGAGAATCTCTATCATGGCATGGGCCGAATGGCCGTTGATTGCCAACTCAATTCTATAATTGTTGTACTGTGGCACCGTCGTAAGCCAAGTCCAAAAGCTTCCACGAACAAGTGACGCCGTTTTCCTTGAAGATGTTAACAACCGAGACTGCAATCTCCTCGAAATTCTCTGTTGCTAGGCACAAGATTGTTGGACCAGCACCCGACAAGCAGATGCCGCACAAACCAGGGTTCGACTCTGGGGTAATGTCATGCAATACACGGGTCAACCCGGGGATGAGCTGAGCACGGTATGGTTGGTGGATTTTGTCTCTCATGGACTCGTAAATCAATTTGTGATCAGGCTCAGGAAGAGTCAATGCAGTGGTCAAGATAGCCAATCTTTGCAAGTTGAAGACAATGTCCTCCTTGTTGTACAGAACAGGAAGCACCGCACGCGAGTCGTCAGTCTTGACCTCGAACTCGGGGATGATGGTGACGCACCGTATCTTGTGGTTCCAGTTGTACTTCAAGTATTTGCCAATGTCCTTTGGTGGCGGTCTGGTCTCGTACTTGTCTTCTGGAGTAGCTTCTTTGGGCAAAATGTGTTCGAGCGGAACGCTCTTGGCCTCTGTTTCTTCCGCAGACAACTCCTGCAAGTACGAACCCACGAACCCACCAAGCATAGCCGCTGCTATATTGTCTGGGTGTCTTTCTATTAGCAAGGCGTAGTCAAGCATGCGCTCCTTGGAGAACTTGAAGCCGCCAATCTCGTTACCCAACATTATACCGCCGACAATAGCCGCTCCGGAAGAGCCCAAGCCTCTGCCCAATGGGATAGGGTTCATGACATGGATGTGAGTGCCGAGTGGGAATTTGTCGATGCCATTGCAACGCAAGATGTAAAGAGCGGTTTGCGTGACCAAGTTTTTCTCGCTCTGCAAGGGAACGCCTGCGGCGCCGTCTCCTTCGTAGCTGAGTTTGGCGTTGTACTTGTCTGCACTGGTGTCCACTGATGGATCAACTTTCACCTGAATTTCCAAATAGAGGTTTAAACCGATACCTAGCACATCAAAGCCAGGCCCGATGTTGGCACTGGAAGCAGGCACCTGGAGCTTGAACGAGGTAGACATAGTTTGGAGCTGCCAGAGGGTTATTTTTTCCTGCCAGCTAGACTTTGAGTCACGTCAAACACCCGTACACCATGAAATTTCTGAGTTCCGCTGATTCTACCGCGCCCTACATGTAGGTGAAAGAGGCAATTCCATTCGGTGCAACCGAGTACCATAGGAAGAAACTCGTCTGCTCGTACCTCTCAGAAAATTTCTGCTGAACCTTGTCAAATTCCATTTTCAGTATATTAGGGATTCTATTTATAGCCTACAAGACACAGGTCTCTCTCTTCTCCCACACAATCTCAGCTGGGGTCTCTGGCAAGGCAACCATGGACTGGTAGTCGACGTGAGGAACGTGTCTGCCCTTGGCGTACTGCCACTTGATGTTGTAAACAAAAGTAGCCAAAATCGTGCCCAACTGCACGAAAGCGAACTGCTCACCAATACAACGATGTCTTCCACCGCCAAATGGCAAGTATGGCGAGCCAACACCTTTGGTGACTTTACCGAAACCGTAGTCGACGCCGTCATCATTGGCACCAGGTGCAATAGCGGCTGGGTTTTCCTCGTCCCATCTGTGAACGTCGAAGCGGTCGGCCTCTGGGAAGAATCTCTCGGAGGTGTGAGCGTAACCTGGGGAAACCAAAACGTGGTGGCCCTTTGGAACAACATATGAAGTGTTTGGCACAACCAAGTTCTTCTTGACCTTTCTGAAAATCGAGTGCAAGGGTGAGTGCATACGCAAGGTCTCCTTGATGGTGTTGGTGACCAATGGCATTTCTTGCAAGTCATCGTAAGTCAAGTCGGTGATCGAGCCACCCTTCTTGGCCAAAACAGAAAGCACCTCGTTGTACAACTCCTCCTGGACGTCTGGCAAGTCAGCCAAGTGCAACAAGAACCAGGCGGAGGTGGCCGCGGAAGTGTGCTGGCCACCCATCAAGACACCAATCAACAAGTTGGCGATCTCTTGGTCGGTCATCTTCACACCATCCTTGTAAGTGGAGAAAAGCATAAGGTTGTCAATCAAGTCTCTGTCGGCAACTAAGTCGCCGGTCTTTCTTCTTTGGTTGATCAAGGACATGTAAGTAGCGGAAATCTTTCTCTGGGCAGCATCACGACGTCTGTAGGATGGCAAAGGCAAGTGAGGGAACACAAAGTTGATTGGAGTGAAGCCCTTGTCCAAGTCGGCGTACAATTGAGCGAAGGAGGTGTCGAATCTGGATCTCATGTCGTCTCCCATCAAAGATTTGGAGGCAGTCAAGATCGTCATTTCAGGCTGGGTCTTCATGACATCAGCCACACCATTGTTACGCTCGGTCATGTTGAAGTCGCTCGATGTTTTGAAGTAGTCCAAGATCTCCTCCTGGATACGAGGAACGTAGGTCTTGAACTGGTCTCTGGTCAATGCAGTCTTGACGAACTTCTTCTGGTCCATCAAACGGTGGTTAGGACAGTCGTAAATGACACCCTTGCCGAACACAGGGGTGGTCAAGTGAGAGTAGGCCTCCTCAGCGGACACATCAGCGAGCTTTGAGTTGAACACGAACTCGTGGCCCTTGGGGCCCAAGTACACCGTCATAACTCTTCCCAAGAGAACGAAAGCGAAAACGTCACCGTACTTCAAGCGGCAGTTCTCAAAAAACACGTATGGGTTCATACCGTACCCGACAGCGGAGCCGAACCATGGGATCCAGTGGAAAACAAGCGGGACCCTGTCCTTTCTGAGCGAGTAGAAGAATTGCCAGACAACGTTGTAGATGACAGGCCCAAACACCAAGATGAGGACCTTCACAGGTAAGCTGAGCGCCCAAAAGCTGGAGGCTGCCTCCACGACGTATTCAGCCAAAGCCATTATGAATTATTTGGGCGGAGGATGAATTTAGTCAGGTTAGCAAAGTAGCCAAATCGTTGTCCTAAATAGATTTTTGGTCTATACGATGGTGCACGGGTGTGCTGCAGCCGACCAAACTCCGACGCGAGTCAGAGTGATGAGATGGGGCCCGGGGACAATGGGCTGGAATGAGATTGATGAACCTACAGCAAAGGGCTCGGCTTGATTAGCGCGGCGACTCCAAATGAGATTCCAGAGCCATTGGGAACCCTTCACAGTCATTGATTTCCACCACACTTCCCCTGTTTCAGACACTGGTTTAGGGAAGCTTTGACGCACCAGACCTGTGTCAGCATAGAGTGCGCGCATACGAGTGGCTGGTCGCCCCATGTTGAGACAGAGAGCGAGAAATGGGACCGAGGAGAGACTGACATGAATCTGCAAGCTGGAAATTCGGAAAGCGAAAGCTGTTTTGGCGAGCAGAGCAACATTTTTTTTTTTGGGTTTTTATGGCTCCTGGGTGCCTCCACCTTCGCCCTTTGCCCTTCTGCGACACCCTTCCGAAAGGTGCACTGATTTGTGAATATCAGGCCAGAGGTGGTACGATGCCTCACAATGGTACAACCAGCTTACGCAATTAAAACAAGTAGGGCGCCCGTTACTAAACGAGAAACGTCGGGTGGTGATAGGCTGAGGTGAAAATTTAGGATCGGTCTCGAGAAGTCCGTTGTTTGCCTCCTTGGTGTCTACATTCCACTTTTTCGCAACCACTCCCTTTCGTGTGTGAGGGCTGGAAAGAGCAATTCTTTATCAGTTCGTAAAAGTATTCACTCCCTTTGCCTCCCCTTTTCATGTGTTTTCCTCCCCCATCAAACCCTGAACTAAACAACCGCCGTGCTTATACTCTTCAATCGTGCAATGGCATTACTATAAATACGGGTGCCCCAAGCTACCCTCCTCAACGGCTACCGGTCGTAATTGGTGCCGCCTGCCACGTCTAGCCTGCGCTCGTCCAAGACAATCCCGAGCATCTGCGCACGCTCCATGAGTTGCTGGAGCTCGACCTTCATTCTGTCGTTCTTCCGCTCCAAAAACTTGATGTACTCAACTGACTTGGCCAATATGGTGCCCTTGTTGAGCTTTCGCGCAGGTTCCAAACCTTCTAGGTCCTCCTCTCGCTCCAGCTGTGGCAGGTAGTAGTATTCGTCGTCCTCTTCGTCGTCATCAGAGCGCGACTTGGACTTCTTGCGTGCAATCACCCGGAGCGTGGGCACAGAGTTCTGGAGCGCGGTGAATTTGTCGTTGATCTTGTTACGGTACCTTTGCTCAATCACGTTATGGGCACTCTTGGGCCGAGCCCTCTCGCGCCTTGAACCTTGTACGCCGGTGTTTGTAGGGCCCATGTGTGGCCTGGCCTTTGGCAGGTGTGTGAGTGTATCATCGTCGTCCCATTCTTGCTTCACGTGCCCCATGCTGTAACCTGATAGCAGGTTCATTCCAGGCATTGGCATGTTGCTGAGAGGCAAGTGTCGAATTTGCAGCTGAGTGGACATCTCGGTTGAGGTGTTGGTGGGTAGGCCAGATAAGCCATTAAGAGCGGACACGCCAAACGAGTCATTAAACCCAGAGTAGGATATCCGGTCGTAGGGCTGAGTTGTGTTATTATAGTCAAACATATCAACTCTGGAGTCAAGATCGGTGGGCACCTTCGAGTAGGAAAGATCTAGCACGTCTATATCTTTCGTTGGTGAATTTGGCTTTTCGCCAAAGAATGTGGTTAAGCTGTTAGGATTATATTCTTTTGACATAGTTGTGCATTGTGTTTGCAAGTGGGATGATTTTTTTTTTCAATGATAACTCCTTTAGTTCACACTTATTCACTAGAGCTTTTTATTAAATTTTCTCGACGATAAACGAACTTATTTTACAAGTGTGCATTTTGATTCATCACGCTAGCAGAATCGTATGATAAGTTGGTCGGATCTGACAGTATGTGACTAGCGATATTATGGGCGAGATCACGTGCACGAAGCTACTTCCGAGGGTATTCCGGTCATGAAGATCCGAGTTTGTTTTTTCGAAAAATGGTTTCTTGTTGGCTGGAATTTCATACCGGAGAAGATCTGGGCAGAGATCAGCCAAGGCTCTTCATGCGGGCTGAAGTCAACTTGTGCAACCCAGATTATGAACAGGCTCACAAGTTTCACGACTCGTCACCAAACAGGTAATATTTTCTTCGCTTGGCAACGAAACATGCCGTGCAATAACGCGCGTGGAAGCTGACAAGGCTTCTCCACGTGACTCGCTTTAAATCAGGACTAATAAGTAGTAGACCGGGAATCTGAGTTTGGTAGTTAGCAGATGTGAATTTGAGCCATGCCAACTGACAGGCGGCCAATATTCTTTTCGGTTGTAGGCAACACCTTATGGAACTCGCCGTTGGCCAAAATGCGAGTTTAGCATCCGTGCATTTCCCTCGCTCGAGTGGCTTAGGCGGCATTTCCTGCCTTCAGGTGATATCTTCTAGAGTATACCTGGACTAGTGGCAAATTACGTCAACACACCATGATCAAAATATTATAGGGGACGCCTGGAAAATGCGGGCCGAACTCAAAAGCCGAATTGGGATTTCATGCCAAAGAGTTCTGAAGTCAAGAGTCTTTTATATCTCGTAATTCTTAGAGTGAGGACATCGAGCGACAGAGTAGCATTATAAGGAGGAAAGAATCATATCACACAAGCGAAAGACTGTAACTGAGACAATTTTCGAATCTTCAACTCGAAGAACGTCTCCATTGATATCCGGTTTAGCGAGACCGCTTCGGTGGCACAAGCTAGCCACATGCAGCCAACCCCGGTGGGGTGTGCGTGGTATTGCCGAATTAGGGCCCTGCCGCATTGAATAAACGGATCTGTAGCGGTTGAAAAACAACGGGCGCGGCGGATTTGTCTGAGGGTGCCACTTGTGGGGTCGATAAGGTCAAAATTGCAACCCCGAAGCCGTTGGCACTGCACGGTGCGTCTATGCGTTTAGGACACCCAAAGACTCTCAGCAGGCTGACTGGAAGAATAAGAAAATAAGAAGAGAATTCCAGATCGAGAGTCAGCCATGAGACTACAAATGAAACGATTTTGAAAACTTCCCCATTGAAAGTTATTCTCGTTTCTATATCCCACGAGCTTGTCCCATCGCACCTGCAGATGGCCCGCAAGTCTTCACCAATTCCCAAGATCCAGACCAGACCTCTACAACCGAATTCCACCATGTCTGACCTTCATGACTTGTGCAGGTTCCCAGAACGTCCAATCAACTTCAAGTATGTGGAGCGGCTCAAGTTTTATCTCTCTAACGGCATACCATCCACATACACCATTGAGGAAGCGTACAACTACACCAATGGCATTGAAGAAGAGCCCACAACTACCACCACGCCCTTGCATATCATCGCGACCCACATTCCGGAAGATGTGTCAGCCGAGGAGTTGGAGGTCATCAGCGAGATGGCCCAGATCCTTCTTGAGTACGGTGCAGGCTGGTGTCTCACAGACGTGAACAACGACACCCCAGGATGCATTTTGATCAAGAGAAATTTCAAGAACACGAAGTTTTACGAGCAGATCGTCGATGCCGGTGTGCGTGCAGAGCTCTTGCTACGGAAGGTGAGCGAGTATGACATGGAGGTCATCGAGGACACCGACGATCTAGACCACGAGCAATTCGGAGAAGTTCCGGAGTTGGTGGACACGGCGAAGGAGGAAGAGCACGAGCAAGAGGAAAACAAGAAGAAGTCAGAACTCGAAGAGACCTTTCCAAGCGAAACCAGCGAATCTGCATCCAAGGTCATCTCAGAGTCTGAGGACACCTCGCACAACCAGGATGCCTACCTCAAATCGAAGTTGGAGTACAAGGACGGCGCGCTCCTCACAAAGGAAAACCAGGACGGCGTGATGATGGAGTGGGAGACAGATTTGATGAGGCTCGGGTGCGAGTCCATGTATAAGGGCTCCTACATCGAAGGGGAGGTTGACTCCGAGATCAACATCTTGAACATAGGATTTGGGATGGGCATCATCGACACAATGATCAACGAGAAGAACCCAACAAAGCACTACATCTGTGAGGCGCACCCGGATGTGCTTGCCAAAATGAGAAAGGATGGCTGGTTCGAGAAACCCAATGTGGTTGTGCTTGAGGGCAGGTGGCAGGAGCAGCTTGAGAAATTGCTCAGCGAAGGCAGCACGTATTTCAACGGAATCTACTACGACACCTTCTCGGAGCACTATCAGGACATGCTCGAGCTCTTTGATTATGTGGTCGGGCTTTTGAAGCCACACGGCGTCTTTTCCTTCTTTAATGGCTTAGGTGCAGACAGACAGGTCATCTACGAGGTGTACAAGAAGCTCGTGGAGATAGACTTGGGAAATTACGGGCTCAAATGTGAATTTATTGAGGTGGAAGTGCCCGAGCAGACGATGAAGAAGGGAGACGCCAGTGTTTGGGATGGAATCAGGAAAGAGTACTGGCTGTGTCCCACCTTCTACCACCCAGAAGCCAGATTCATAGACTTTTAAACGAGGTGCCGAGGAAAGAGAACAGCGGCAATGAAAAACAAAGTAGGAGCAATAGACTTTTAGAATCTTACATCTTTTTGTACTGCTAAGATCATTTTTCTCCATTCTCCTTATTTTTTTTTTGCAGCCTGTGTCGGCATAATTTGGGGCCGAGCCCATTCCGCGCTTCCCAGAGGCAAACCTTGGAAGAATTAACCTAAGATGCGAACTTGACTGGTATACATAGAGGGTTCGGGATAGAGAGAGGGAACCAAGACAGCAAATATCAAACATCAGCTCGTAGAAATTTCTCTCATTCAAGCTCCGAGTTCCTCTTCCACATCTCGCCGTACTCCAGTTTCTGGCCTGTACACTACTGCCCATACACTACTCCATCAAATTTCGAATTGGCCATCTCCATAGAATACTCACACTTACCATGCTATCACGGAATGCCCGTACATTCAAGAGGGCTTTCTCAAAAGCAGCCTCGCCGCTAGAAATCACAACACTCAAAAACGGAGTGAGAGTGGTCACAGACTCCACGCCTGGCCACTTTAGCGCATTGGGTGCCTACATCGACGCCGGATCACGGTTCGAGAACAACAGAACCAGTGGCTTGTCACATATGCTCGACCGTCTTGCCTGGAAGCTGACTCTGCAAAGAACAGGAGTGCAGATGATGGAGGACTTGGCCCGTTTGGGCGGGAACTACATGTGTGGAGCCCAGCGAGAGCTGATTCTCTACCAGGCATCCGTTTTCAATAAGGACACGGCCAAGATGTTCGAGTGCATTGCCGAGACGGTCAGGAGCCCGAAGTTGTCTGAGTTGGAGGTCGAGGAAGCAAAGTACTCGGTGGACTACGAGCTTTCTGAGCTCTCGCACAAGTACGATGTGTTCTTGCCAGAGGTGCTCCACGCAGCGGCCTACCTGGACAACACACTCGGCATGCCGCTCTACGGCTCCGAGGAGCTGCTCCCGAAGATCACGCAGGGTGCTGTCGCGGACTTCCACCAGCAGTTCTACCGCCCAGACCTGACGGTCATCGCCATGGTTGGAGTCAACCATGATGCCGCAGTCAAAATGGCCGAGGCCCAGTTGGGAGACTGGACGGGTGCTCAGGTGTCAACTGTGCAAAAAAAGAGAGCGCAGTACAAAGGCGGTGAAGTCTGGTTGCCCTACCAGGAGCCACGGTATGCCAACTTGCCCAAATTGGTGCACATGCAAATAGCGTTCGAGAACGAGGGTCTTTTGAGCGACGATTTATACGCTCTCGCCACTCTACAAAAGCTCTTGGGCGGCGGCTCATCCTTTTCGGCCGGCGGACCGGGCAAGGGCATGTTCCTGAGACTCTTCCGTGTGCTCAACCAGTATCCATTCGTGGAGAACTGTCTGGCGTTCAATCACGCATACAGCGACACCGGGCTTTTTGGAATCACCATCTCGTGCTACGTCGACCACGCCGAGTACATGGCGCAGGTTGTGGCGCACGAGTTGGCTAAGGTCATGGAGGAGGACGTGGGCAAGGGAGGCATCACCAAGCAGGAGCTACGCAGGGCCAAGAATCAGTTGATCAGCTCGCTCTTGATGAACGTGGAGAGCAAGTTGGCTGCTCTCGAAGATATTGGACGCCAGGTCCAGTGTCAGGGCAAGGTGACGTCAGTGGACGAGATGGTGGAGAAGATAGAGAAGCTCGAGCTCAAGGACATTCGGGAGGTGGCGCAGAAAGTGTTGCTCGGGAACGGGAACGGCCCGCAGCTGGCGAAGCCAACGGTTGTGATGCAGGGTGACCGGGCCCAGTTTGGGGATGTGGAGTTCGTGTTACGCTACTTTGGCTTGGGCAAGTGGGAAGGGCCCCAGCCGCAGGAGCCTCGCGACTACTCAAAGCCTCTGTCGCCATTTGCAAAGTGGTTCTCATAGATTCTGTACATATTCTTTCCTATCTAGCATATTCGCGTAGACCTTGTTCCTCGCAATAGAAGTGACACATGGGTCAAACAGCATCCTCGATGCCCCCCCGCTCTTCCAATACTTGACGACAAGTGTCAGCTAAGAGGATGACCTCGGCGAAAAGCCGATTTGTCTCCGGCGAGTGTATCGCTGCGGAAGGTATCTCCGAAAGCGAACTTGAGAGTTGCAAAATCTCGCCATTCATAACATCATAATCCACAGATGACGAGACGCTTAGATTTGTGATGATCACTTGAAGAACCTCGCGGATCTCGCCAAGTAAAGACTTTGGGGTTTTAATATCCATGCTTGAGCACAAATTGAGCGATGCAGTGGCGCTGGGGTTTTAACCTAATGTGCGAGTTTCATATTTGTGTCAAGTCAACCACGGGATCCGTCCGACTCCAAAGCATAGTGATTAATCAATGTGGGCCCAATACATCGAGGTCGTTGAACAGAGTCTCATGCGGGGTTAATAGACGACAATTGTCTTGATGGCATGAGAGCAATTGTCACAAGATAGAGGGGTCGTGCACCAAAATATACTGCACATGCGATCTTATCTTATTGCTAAAGGGCTGTAAATCTACTACTCTCCTCACAAATAAACATGGTCTTGAATCGATTGAAAAACAAGATCACCTTAGGCAACCCTAAGAATGAGAGCTCTGAAGCTTTAGCAAACGGGGAAGATTTTGATGAAATTGACACCGAAAATCAATCCATCTTGATGGGAATTATTTCTCAATTGAGACCCGGATGTGACTTAACTAGAATTACCTTGCCCACGTTCATTTTGGAGAAGAAATCTATGCTAGAGCGAATCACTAATGCTTTTTTTACTCCGCAAATCGTTCTCGAGGCGAATGCAACTGATGATGATGTGGAGCGCTTTTTATTAATTGTTAAATGGTATTTGTCTGGATGGCATATTGCTCCGAAGGCGGTCAAAAAGCCATTAAACCCAGTACTTGGTGAAATATTCAGCTGCTATTGGACGGACTTACCCGAGGATTGTTCTGCTTATTATTTGGCCGAGCAAACCTCTCATCATCCTCCCGAGTCATCTTATTTTTATTTGCTTCCCGAGAAGAAAATCAAAGTTGACGGCGTCGTGATACCAAGATCCAAATTCTTGGGCAACTCATCCGCAGCAATGATGGAAGGTGTTGCACATGTCACTTTGGGCGAACACGACGATGAGATTTACACCATGACACAACCAAATGCCTACTGTCGGGGTATTTTGTTTGGCAAGCTCAGATATGAGCTCGGAGATCATATGTTGATTACATGCGAGAAGAATCATTTGAAGGCAGATATTGAATTCAAAACCAAAGGATTTATCAGCGGCTCTTATGACGCCATTGAAGGTGTTGTGACAGACACGAGAACGTCCAAAACTCTATTCACGATCAGCGGCAAATGGAACGGCAAAATGGAGATCCAATCAGGGACTGACGGAAAGAAAGAGCTTTTTTACGATACTTCGACCGCAGAAGTATTTAGGCCTCAAGTTAAACCATTCGAGGATCAACTTCCAAACGAGTCTCGAAAGTTGTGGCACAAGACATTGATGGCTTTAGATGAAAGAAATCACGAAAAGGCGACTGATGAAAAAATGAAAGTCGAGGAGGACCAAAGACTTCAAGCAAAAGAGAGGAGTGAGAAGGGTCATCATTATGAACCAAGCTACTTCGTGAGGACGGGTTCAGGAGACATACCGTTCCTCATTGGCGCGGACATAAACGTCTCTGTGGATCAACCAGATGAAATGGTCCAGAAACTATTCAAACTTCACGAAGTCATCCCTCAGGAAAGCGTTTAATCATGTTCGTCGATCCGATTCACGTAGACGCATTAATTCAAATTTTAGTTCTGTATACAAATAAACTCTCAAAGGTTTCGAATATTCGAACTTGCCAAATATAGCATGCACTAAATCATGAAAGAGAACGAAGCTGACCTCATTCAAAAAATCAGCTCTCCCGGCTTCGATCTCTTGGCTTGCGTGGACTATTTGAGGCGATACTCATCAGACATCGGAGTTCAATATTTTCTCATAAAGAGGCTCAGAACATACAAATACGATGATATCGAGTTCTTGATACCTCAATTGCTTCAAATTCTTATATCATTCGAGACCAACTCTATGGCTCTCGAAGAATTCATCATGAACTACTGTGAAAATTTCCCGCATTTCAGCTTAATCGTGTTTTGGCACTTACAGGCATATGTGTTCGAATTGAAAGATAATCCCAATTCATATTCCTTTCAAACTGTGCGAGCCCTCGTGAACAAGCTTCAGGATATTTTGTTCAATAAGGATGCATATCCGGCGAGCCTGGAATTCAGAGAGAATTTGCATCCAGCATTAATTCTCTGTGGGTCTATCGTCGCTTCTCTTGCTGTTCCGCAAGTGCATGAGTATGTGAAACCTTTAATTGTGGCACAAGGCAAGCAGCAAAAATCATTTGTTTTTAAGTTGGCGAACTTTCAAAAGTCACTCACGAGAAATTTAACCTTGAAAAATCGGAAATTATCAGGTGAAGTTCGGGCAGTTCACTCCGACGAGGAAAGCCTTCCAGCGGGAACTAAAAGGACACCAAATCAAGAGAGATACTCCGAGTCATCCGCAAGAATGAAACGCCTCTCCATGCAAACGTTGGCTTCCGATGACTCAGAAGTGTACACCAGTGACGAAGACGACTCAGCAACAAAGTCATCGAAGAAAAGAGCTTCTTTCAACATTGACTCGTCTCGCACTTCCGAGAGTATCGTGCTTATTCAAAATTTGGAGAGTCGGATGGACGTTAATTCTGTGCTCCAAAAAAAGACTGAGTCCGGTAGACTCATCTCGAAGCAGCAGCATTTGTCACACTCAATGCCAGATCTCAATTCCGCAAGCCAAGTCCATCGCCCTTCGCTAATTTCAACAGCCTCTGAAATGACCTTAGAGTTGTCCGAGCAAAGCGAGAGTCACAGCGATGAGGCGGGACTACGTGTTGTGGATCCTGAAAGGTTGCTCAAGATTAACTACTCCAAAAATGTGACCGAGTTCATACTTGCTCTTCAGAACATATCCCTAAGACTATCTCAACTTCCGAAAGAGGCGAGATTATCAGCACTTAGAGCAGAACTATCAATCATTAACGAATCTTTGCTTCCTTCAGAGATTGATATACCACAGTTACTTCCAGTGACGAGCACAAGAAAAAAATTCCACAAACTACTTAAATTGAGTGTGAACGAGGCTTGCGTGTTGAACTCTGCTGAGAGGGTTCCGTTTCTCATGTTTGTTGAGTTTTTGAGCGATGAAATGGATTTCGATCCCTTAAGTGCACATAACATTAAATTGCTTCAAGATAGTGGAAACAGGAGGCCGAAAAAGTCCAGCGCTTTCCTGGAGTCTTTAGACAGCTCTGATGCTACGGAGAAGTTACTGGAATTGTCAATTGTACCGCCACTTGAAACTGACTTGAGCGATTTCAAAGTCGTATCGTCGGGCAACTCGAGCTACGACCTTACAAGTTTACGGAATGGACTGAAAATGGATATGAGCCGTGATCATG
Source organism: Sungouiella ecuadorensis (assembly GCA_030579155.1). Classification (NCBI taxonomy): domain Eukaryota; kingdom Fungi; phylum Ascomycota; class Pichiomycetes; order Serinales; family Metschnikowiaceae; genus Sungouiella; species Sungouiella ecuadorensis. The sequence continues at coordinate 34,705 of JAKUAF010000025.1, read as the reverse complement.
CGGAAAAAGTACCATCACAAAATGACATGAATGGGAAAGATCGAGCAGACCAGATGAGAATTGCCGCGGTGATGTTGCAACAACTCGAGAGCTCCGGCCAAGCAACATCCGAGCAGTCTTCAGCAATCAAGGAAAGAATTATCAGCTCAATGATTGCACTTCAGGACCAGTTTGAGTCCATCGATTACGACAAATATAATGAATTGAAAGGACCAGAGCACAACGCAGGTGAGAGAAAGTTGGAGAATGATTTCAAGCTTGCAGAGGATTGGAAAGCTAAAAAGCAGAGAATCAGGAGCTCAAGTGTCTATGGCCACTTACCAAATTGGGATTTGTGCTCTGTGATTGCAAAAAATGGATCAGACCTTCCCCAAGAGGCTTTCGCATGTCAGCTCATTGCTTTGATTTCGAACATTTGGACCAAGAAAAAAGTTCCATATTGGACCAAACGAATGAAAATTTTGATCACAAGTGCTAATTCGGGGCTTGTCGAAACTATTACGAACGCCATATCTATCCATTCAGTCAAGAAGTCGCTAACAGAAATGTCCATAGTCGAGGGTGAAAATGCTAAGAGAAGAATTTTCTCCTTGAAAGATTATTTTGAAAAAATCTTCGGCGGCAGCTCGACAGCTGGTTACAAAAGGGGTCAGGAGAATTTTGCTCGGAGCTTGGCTTCGTACTCAATAATTTGCTACATACTCCAGATCAAGGATCGCCACAATGGAAACATTATGTTGGACAATGAGGGCCACATTATTCACATTGATTTTGGCTTCTTGCTATCCAACTCTCCAGGCAGCGTCGGATTTGAGGCGGCTCCCTTCAAACTCACGATGGAGTATGTGGACCTACTTGGAGGCTTGGAGAGTGACCTCTTTGCTCGTTTCAAGGAGATGTGCAAGAAGTGCTTCCTAGCATTGAGAGAGGAAAGTGAACAAATTGTTAACATGGTTGAAATTATGCAAAAAGATTCATCATTACCATGCTTTAACAACGGAGAAAATACGAGCATTCTTTTGAAACAGAGATTGCAGCTTCACATGTCGGATGATGAGGCGTGCGAGTTTGTCGAGTCCGGCCTCATTGGGAAGAGTTTGGGCAGCATGTACACCAGATTGTATGATCAATTTCAGTTGATTACACAAGGCATATACAGTTAAGGTGTGTATGCGTGTGTCTCAATCGTGCATACCAGAATATAAGACTCGGCACACTATATATTATCTGTAGATCCCAGATTACACATAATATCAACTACTATAGAAAATGTCTTCAGGGGTAACCTTGTTTATGATCGAAAAACAGCCCTTCTCGGTTATTCATTTACAAAATTTGCCACATATTCCGCAACCATCTGAGGAGTTGCGGAGGATCTTGCGCTCCTGCGAGGGCGCACTCTCCGCCCCTGAAATTGAGAAGCGTAAGTTCAGAAAAAGGAAGGGTAAAGGAAAACTTAACGGATTTATTGCTTTTCGGGCATTTTATACCAAGGCAATTAAAGATCCAAAACTCCAAATTCAGCTTTCCCAAATTCTAAGCAAAGTATGGGAAAATGAGCCGAATAGGAGTATCTGGAATTGTTACGCTTTGCGCTACAATGAGACAGCGAATGGAGAGGAATTCATGCATTGGCTATATCGTAATTTAGGGTTGATAAAGGACTCTGGCATTCATTCTCATCAGGTGAGCAGGGCGTGCAAGAGCCACATTCTTTCCAATGTTGAAGACGTCTTTCTTGAGACACCCACCTAAGCTGCAGCAGGCGTTGAAGCCACACTTCTTGGCCTTTTGAGTTGATCGGCATCATTTTCCTTCTTGCGTTTTTTGCTTTTCTTCGCTGGACGAGACTCTCCTTCGACATATACGTCGTCAGGGAGATCATGCAATTTGACGTTTTTTATTTGAATAAAGTTAATATTCTCATCGAAGGTTTGCCAGCCTTTGCATAGGTTGTAAAATTCTGAGCAAGGATATTGGATGTCCAATTTCCGAACGTTGCCAACTTCCGATTTGAGCAAGCTCAAGTCCAATCCGATGAAAAGTTTTGTGAGATGTGCGACGGGCTTACCGTCGTCAGCGCCTTCTTCTGGCTTGGGACTATCCGAGGTCTTTTCTTCCTCAAGATTGCTTATGAGTTGAGTGCCGTTCAATGTGCCGTAAGCGCTCATCACACCTTCCATTTTGGCGTCGCCCAAATAATATGAGTTGGAAAAATCTTTCACATAGGGATGTGCAAGGGCGATGCCATCGGTCACCTCTAGCTTTTGGATTAGTATCCTTAATTTGGACTCGATCATTCCGCTCCATTTGTGATGCTCCTCATCAGTAGATAGTGTTCCAGCGACAACACAAAGGTAGAATTTGTAATCGTGAAAGAAGGTGTGCCGAGCAAACAAATCGGACCATTGCTTAACCCCGGAGGCGAGCCCTCGCATTATCTCCGCACCTCTGCTTAATTCTTTCATTATCACCTTTTGAGTTGAATTAGTGATATTGTGAGTGGCACACATTGAGGGATATGCTGGGGTGATGACGGGCATTCTATGCTGACGATCATGGGGATACAACCGCGGGTTCCAAACCCTGACTTGTAGTGGACCATCTTCTATAGGCTTGAGTAATACCGGTTGGGGCCATTCCCATTTAGTGTAAATGGTGAAGAACTTCTCAACGATGGTCGCGCTGACGGCGTTGGGATACAATTGACAAATACGAGCAACGAGCATAGCCCAGGCAACTCCTCCAGGGAAGCCGAAAACGTTTCCATATACCGCTCTTTGTTGTGCCCACATTTTTATGCACCTCAAAGCATGCTTGAAGACGGTAGGTTTGGGGACAAGTTGCAAAATTTCATCCGTCACTCTTGTGCCATTAAGAGATCTTAAATCTTTCTCATCAATATTTTTGAGAAGATTTTTGTCCTCTAAATTCATGTCAGGTGGAACCCTAGGAACATTTAATCTGGAAAAAATCAAATCAATAGATATCCCGTCAAATTCAATTTTAATGATAGGAACAAATGCATCTTGAACAGAAGTAATTTCCTCTAATTCAGGCCTTTTCCGAATAATTTGTTCGAAAACACTGAAAAAATCCTCTCTTGCCACATGCTTTGGAACCACGACGAGTGTGTCGATATCTGAACCTGGACCGTACACACCGAGGCGATAGGAGCCAAAAGTGAAGATTTTGCCTCCAGCATCTCGAGCCATCCCATCGCTCATATTCTTCTTCTTCGAAACTGTGTAGACAAACTCCTGGACCATTCTTTGGAAAAGGGACAACACCTCCACTCTCTTTTTTGTGGCCTGTTCACTTTCAAATGATCCTCGCGCCTTCAACTCAGCAATCATGGCATCATTGAGCTGGATGTCATGCTGCGAAGGGTTTGCAAGAGAGACAGGCCCTGTAACCCCATAAGTTTTTGTGGCCATAATCAAATGTTGTACTTTGATGTTCTACATTAACCATCCAGAACTTCACTTCACTCGAGACACTATATGCAGTACACAAAGTATAACGAAGTCACTGTTTTAGCATTAGCGACCAATTTTTGATGACTTTCACTGGCACGCCCCTTTCGTAGCCCAATTTGACAACCCAACCCAATTCATTCACATCGCCTCTTTCTTTTGCGACTTTGAAAATCAAATCTCCAAATCTAGCCATGGTTTTCGTTGTCATCTTACTCTTGTATCCGAGTTCCTGCCTCGCAGCCTCAAATTTCTCGAAAATTTGCAACCGCTCCACCGGAGAGATTTTGGCACTTTTCAAAATACCAATTTGTATGCCTTCCATGAGGGGCGTCGTCAAGAACGCCTTGGAGTCTCTGTAATTTCTCAAAATGCCAATGCTGATCTCTGGGTCATCGTATACTATGTGCTCGAAAAGTGCAGCCTGAGTCACCGTGGAGTCAAATTTTAGTTGAGAAAGAACATTTCTGATCACGAGCACACCTTTCTTTGGCACCTGGAAGTTGTTTCGGTAGATGAAATGCATTGTTTTGGCAACAATACGGTCAAATATGTATGACCTTCCGGTTGCTGACTTGACGAAAGTGAACTCGTCAGAAAAGATAAACAGATGCAACTCGTTGAGAAATCTGGCCGCACTCTGTGGTGAACAAACCGAAAGTGTTTGCGCTAAAGCCTGGATGTTGCGCCAAAGCGCCCTTCTGTCTCTCTCCGATGCTGCTCTGTAGTAGGATCTGAAATCGTCAGTGTGGACGTCACTTGCGGTGCTTTTCTCAGAATGGAAAGATGTCGCTCGCCTGCTTAAAGTTGCCAAGTTCCATGTTCGGTGGAATATTTTGTCCACTATGTGGAAAGCAGTGTCATTGATTATCAGATGCTTTAAAGCATAACGCATAATTTCGAGTAAGTTGTACGCCGACACATCCAACTTGCCAAGTGCTTCAAGATTTCTCTCATCCGATGTTAGCTTCCGGAGCAAGTTCCTGATGAGGTTCGGGTGTCCATCAGAAATGTCTATCAATGTGAGAATGTCCAGATCAGTTGTGGTATTTGCCTCGAGCAGGAGAGTTTCAATTACTTTTTGAAACTTCGCTGGCTGCGATTTTCTGAACTTCCTCAAGATCAATGCTCGAGATTCATCTCTTAGAAAATGAGGTGTTAGTATAATCCATGTCTCGGCGCTGATTGCCGGCAAGAATTTCTGGGCCATTGTAGTGGCGAGATCAAGGTCGGCAGCAACAGCTTTTTCAACCAACATTGAGAGTGTCTGATCGCACTTTACCAAATTTCTCTTCAAATTTTTGCAAAGTGAAATGAATGTTGGCTCGAGTTGGCACATTGAAGACTGGGATATGCAAAAGTAGTCGTAGTCATTAAGATGAGTTTTGCGACACGAGACAAAATTCTTTGAGAGTTTGTCGTGAAGCTGGTCAGAGAGTTGATCCGCATTTAGTAGGAAGGATGCAAATCCCGGCGTGGATGCGAGTTCTGTGTCCTGCTGGACATCATGCAAATATGCTGATATAGCTTCTGGATCTTGGGCGATTAGACCCGCCAATTTTCGAAAGTAGAAACTCCTAAAGGCTTTGTTGGATGCTATGTCGATACTTTCTGTCAACTGGTGTAGTTTGGCGACGTCCGTGGCTCCATGCATAGAAAACAAGAAATTGAAGAAATGCTCAACGGCGCCCTTATCGAGATTTAGCCTGAACTCAACACTCTCGCAGATAGTATTGAGAAGACCCAAATTTGAGGTAACCAGATGCGCAGCGGCCAAGTATTGCCATATTCCTAGCTCGAGGTTGTTGTTCACATTTAAACATTCTTGAGCCAAGTCAATCAAATCCTCCACGTCGGACATGGTCGTGCTGTCGAAGACTCCTACCAGCCAGAACTCGTACCAGCAATTGTGGAAGACCAAAAACTTGAGGAGCTGGGTTCTTTCCTGTGGAGAAATGGCTGGGAGTGCCGAATAGTAATGCATCATTAGTTTGGGTGGTATGCTGAGCGGATGGTAAGTGAGGAGGAGCAGGAAACGACCGTAATCGTCTATTTCGCGCTCCAATTTCTCCCTCAATGCAACAGGGACCTCGATACTCCCCGTATCGAGCTCAGGATCTAGAGCTTCTTCTAGGTTCATCAGTTCTCGTAGAATCTGCGACTCCTTCTGGATGAAACGCACAAGCATGCCCGAAAGGCCGCTATTTACAATATGCTTGTTGTTTTTCAATTCGTTGTCTAGTTTGCTCAAGTTTGTCTCGAAACTCGGCTTGGTAGTCTTGGTGGTGTAGCATCTTTGTATAGCTGGAAAATGCAGTGGTGTATAATGAGCCCCGATGGGTCTTAGTCGGATTTTGTTTCGACATGTGTGTATTCGCGGTAGCATGATGCTATTTTAAGTATTTTGGAATTGCTTTTTGGGGTGCTATAGAGGCATCGAGTAGGCCATGAATTTGGTAGTAGAGATGAAGGTTTTCGTAGTGCAGGAGAATCACAGAAGTGAGACACCAGATCTAGTGAGGAAGAAGAAAAGTGGATGGAGAGAATCAAATAAACGCAGAAAAATTAGAATTAATTTCAAAATTACAGGTCGTCTCGAATTGTCAAGTTTCAGTTTCCTTTCTTTTTTTTATCTTTTTCTTTTTTTTTTTCTCCTCTGCAATATCTATGTCCCCACTCTCCATCGTGCTCCTCCACATTCGCGATGCCTGCACTTCACATCTAGGACCTACAACCACAGCCAACCGACCTTCACCAATTCCCGCTCGAAAATGGCACACGTGCTATGGAACTCAGACATAGACGTCTACAATCCACAGGTCATTCCGCTTCCTGTGGCGCGCACGCTAGCATTGTACTTGGACATTCCGGATCTCCTACTGTTCTCGCTCACATCAAGAAATGCCCATAGGGCCGCAAGCGAAGCACAGCTCTGGGTGCTGAAATTGGCGGCCATGGGCATGTGGGACCAGGCTATGGTCGTTCCCAAGGAGAAACTCCGACACATTGACTTTTCTGCGTTGGACAACCCGCTCACTTGTCTAGACTCCATATATAAGACACCGCGAATAGCCAAGTATCAGGTTTTGAAGGTGTGGAAGTGTCTCGACAATTACTACCGAGATTTGCAATTGAACGTTCCATATGAGCGTCTCAGAGTTTTCAAAAGCTTCCACACGCCACAGGAGCAGGCCAAGATGTTGACCAATTTGCTCAGGTTCAATGCCATAGACACAGACGCAGAGAACAGGCGATTTGTGCGTCAGAAGATCATCGAGTTAGTCGAAATTTTCGAGAACGCTGTTTTGCGTGAGTTAGAAATCCACTATGATATTCAGGACTACGAGAACACTCGCAAGTTCGTGGAAATCTTGATTGACTTGAAGAATGACCAGACACTCATCGATTTCTTCCTACAGAAGACGTGTTTTGATAATGAGTCAATTAAGTTTCTCAATCCTGAGCTGTTCGACATAACAGAGTTTTTTACGCTTGAAACGAAAGCGGAGGAGAAGGAGTCCGAGGTCGCTAGGAAAATAAAACACAAATCAGAGTGGGCCACAAGCGACGACGAAAGCGACGGGGAAAGTGAGAACAAGCTGGAGGAGGCGGATGAGTCCATGCAGAACTTGGCAATCATGGAGGAAGAGGAACCTGAGAAAACGTATACTATCAATATCGCCAGGCTAGACGAGTTCATATCTGAGCTCGCGTCAGTGTTTAACGAGGAGGCGCGGATTTTCGACTTGATTTTTCCGCAATCGGTGCCGATGATGTTCAAAGTGAGCGAGGAATTGATCACGAGTCAGTTGCAGGAGATTGTTCTTGTGAGCTCCTCGGCTGCCAAAGAGCGGAACTTGTACCTCGAGTGGGCGCCATTGCTCTACCACAAATTGACACACGAGTTTCTCGACCAATTGAACCCATCACAGAATGTTGGCGAGTCGTACAAGTTGTTGATACACGAATTGGTGGACGCATCGTACGAGTCGTATGCGTCAGAATACATCAACGAAGAAAAACTCACGTTCCGGCTGTTCTGCTCCAAGAGGATCCACGAATGGAAAGTCGATTCAGAGAGAAGAGAACTCGAAAAGACACAGGACATCTTGAAGCACGTGAAGGTCGAGACGAAAAACGACTTCTTGACCAGTTTCAAGAAGGTGTTCACCATAAACGGCAGCTCCACGCGGGACGAGGACGACGAGACCGAGAATTACTCGGAAATGCAAGCGAGAGCGAAGATTCTCGCCGAGAACATCAAATCGTTGAATGAGGTGTTCAGTCCAAAGTTGGCTCTCACCATATTGAACGAGGCAAAAACTTCCCTCAACAGACTAATGCAGTTCCGTGAGTTCACCATTCTGGCCGTGGTGGCAGAGCTTAATTCGACTATGCAAGAGGAGTTCTCCAATGTGCTCGACTGCATCGGCGAGGACCACCTCAAGATCGGGTTCCAAAGAGCCTTGAAGTACTTAAAGGAGTACAATCCCAAGGAGCTCAACGACTTGATCGACACATCCAGAGACAGCGCTATCGGGCCACTTGTTAATTTTTTCGAGCTGATCAACATGGCGGACATGATTGTGCAAATGCTCGATTTTTTCTACAAAGAGGAAATGATGAACAGGAAAGTGGTGAAGCACGAGAACTCGGTGCTCAACCCGTCGCTCCAGCTGAAGAAGAAGTTAGAGAGTATGGTGGACAAGTTTGTTGCTGACGGACTCAACACGGGCATCGATGTTCTCTTCAAGGAGATCGAGGCGGTGTATCTCTCAAATCCCCCAGACAAGTACTACAATCCAATCCTGACACGCACGATGGCATTTGTCGGCCCAACGGAGGCAGCGAAGCGAGCCGTGCATATTTTGGAGGACAACATCGACTTGCTTGTGGATTCTGCAGATAAGCTGATCGTGGAGGTGTTCCAGCAGGAGGTGGCCGAGCGATTCTTCCAGCTCATAGTGAAGGTTCTAAAGAGGAGCACAGTATCCGTGGACGGGGCTATCACTTTGATCTCGGACTTGAACTACTACTACGAGTTCATCTTGAGCCACATAAAGTCCAACAAGAGACTGATTTTCCCGTTGTTCCAGGCGCTCAAGAAAGTTGGCTCCATCTACTTGATTGGAGGCGAGGATGCGAAAGCCATCGGGCAGTTGGTGAGCGATTTGTCGAAATTCAACGGGATTTTCAACCAGGAGGAGATTTATGAGTTTGTGCAGCGCCGGAAGGACTGGCCGCAAATCAAGAAGCACGTGGAGAAGGCCATGTACGGGTTGGCGTTCGGCGACTGTGTGTTGGTCTAATGCAAGGGAAGAAAGAGAAGTGTAGACCAGGAGACCACAACGGAAAAAGCTAGACAAAAACGGGAAAGAAGAAAATCAAGTCGATTCAATAGAGCTGCAAATCCACCAATATATCAATTCTCAAGGATTCGCAATTAATCTCAAAATTTCTCAACGGAGTCTATCTCTCTTCTCTTACTTAGAGGTCCCTGATCAGTGCAGGCACACCACAAATTTTAGATATACTACCATCCGTGCTATAATCAGCCACAATGCTTCGGCACATTTCCGGGCGGCGGCTACCGTCTCGTTTCACTACGAGAATTCCACGACTATCACGTATTTCCAATTCCGCTTTCCCCCGGTGTATTTCCACCATACCTGCCCAATCACACACATCCTCAGCATCGGCCCGGCTAGATCAAGTATCAAAGCTTCTAGATACTCCCAAAAGACTCAAATACACTTCCATGGACTGCTTGAAACTATACGAGCAAGAAAGGGCCAGCTTGGTGCGCGACTTGCTTGAGTTTCCCGATCACAAAAGTCTCACCATCATCATGAACAACTTCCGCAAGTCCAAGCTGTTGGCGGCGTTTGTTTTGGACCAGCTATGTAGTGTCATACTCGACAGAGACATCGAAGAAGCCATCAAGTTTTTCAAGCTCCTAGGGAGTGGCGAATTGCTAGAAAAGGGAACAATACAGAATATCTCCCATTTGGAAGAATCTACGCTAGAATCACTGGAGATCATCTCGATATTGGGAGCTTTTCTCATCACCGAAAACCTCCGCATGGGAGAACCACTTGTGGCTGCTCTGTGTGTTCTCAAATTCCACAAACAAGAGATAACAGTCGACTCCAAATCGCTCATCTCTATAATATCGAGTCTCTCGGTCCACGCTCCTCAAAGGCTCTTATACCACTCATACACTATTGTGAAATTACTCGAGGTATTCAAAGACACGGAAATACCGCTACAGGTGAAAGTTGATGCAATATCCTCGATGATCGGTGGGCCTGTTGTCCCATATTTTGCCAATAGCACATACGACCAACTCGTGAGTGTGGAGAAGTTCCAAAATTATTCCGTTCGGCAGCTCACCAAGCAGCTCATCGAAGCAAATTTGGAGTGCGGGAACCTTCGCAGGTGTGTGCATTTGTGGAGCCGGGCAAATCTGGCACACTCAGAATTTGCACCCGAGAACTTGGGACTTTTCGCCAGGCTCATCGACCAATTGGCATCCGAGAACCGTAACTTGGCTCTTGGATTGGTGAAGTCTCATTTCCCCGCAGATTTGCAGAAGAACCCAGCTGTAATTGACTCTCTTCTTTCATTATATGGCCAATCCAAGGACCACATACGGAAGTTCGAGCAGCTCACGCACGAACTCAAGCCGCCTCTTTTGAGAAAAACGCTATCGCTGTTACTTTCATCCTTTCTTTTCCAAAACAACGAGAAGGCAGCAGAGCGGATCTTGCAGGTGATCTTCAGAACCAAAAACGGCCTCAGTGCCGCGGATTTCCAGCACATCGTTCAGAAATTGCTCCGGCAGCAGAAAATCCAGCAGTCCGTGACCATGTGCAACAACACCGACATCAGCATTTCCAAGGGCGCTTACGTGAAAACAGTGGATTTCTTTCTCTCGCATACTACACAGACACTCAGACCCATTTGCGATATCCAGCCAGAACAGTTCGACAAGCTCAAGTCTGAGTTTCTCACCCAAGCCAGAAGAAAGTTGAAGATCCTCAACGCCGACGACCCAGCGTTGCTCGACCTCACAACCTCCATCTTCAAATACTTGTCCCACCACAGAAACAACAAGGCCAGCAGGAAGTTGTACATAGTCCACTCGAGCCACGACGGCCACCTGCAGCCGTTCTTCCCCTTTCAGTTGCACAGCTTGCCCGATTTGAACGATCTCATGTACATAGCCAAGGGCAACAGACTCACGTGTCTCATCATCATATTGAACCAGGCGGTGAGCGAGAAGGACAGGACTACAGTGCAGTGGGCCATGGCTGAGATGGCCGCTATGGGTCTCTCAGACCACGAAATTGAAGAATTGCGGAAAGGGAATTAGAAAGAGGTTTTCCACATTCGAAGCTGTGGGAAGAATAACTTATAGTCATACAATGCATCACACTAATGAACTCAGGGAACAGAAACTTTCGCAAAGAAACCCACAGACTTTTGTTCTTCTTTTAAGTGTTATCTTATTCAATTACGGCAGCCCCATTACCCTCCACCCATTTTCTATAGTCTCGTTCCTGTTTCCATTTGCTATGTACATGTCTATTTCTTCGCCTTCTTCTTGTCGTGGACTTTGCCTCCAGCCTGCACCTCCGTGATGTTGTGGCCCATCAACTCCACAAAGTCGTCCGTCTTCTCCTCGTTCTCCACTTCATCGCTCTGGAACTGGGAGAATCTCTTCTTGAACTTGTTGACCTTGCCTGTGGCATTAGGATCAGCGGTGACCAAGTCGCTTCTGGTGGGATTCCACAAGGGGCTGTTTCTCTGGTCGTTGATCATTCTGATCTCATCTTTTGGAGCCTGGGATCTTCTGGTGATCACGGACCCGTCTGAAAGTTCCACCAAGGTGTCGAACTGGTGGAAAATGGCTGGTCTGGCCTTGCCCATCTTGATTTTCCTCATGACTCTTCTGTTCGAGAGGTGGACCTCGTTTTTCATGGCGACGTTTCTGGCGACATTCCGGGTGAACTCGAGCTGAAGCCCCGCCGTCCGAAGTTTTGGAACTCTAAGCATGGTGTAGAAGTGAGTTGGTGGTAAATTTTTCGTGCGACTGTGTAAAAGACAGAAGGTGGAGACCCAGAGAAGCGTGGAGGAAGAAACAATGGAAGAAAAGAAAAAGTAAAGTTCGTGCCGATTAGATTTCATTTCATTGCGAAACAGCTTCTTTCGAGCATTTTAATTTTCAATTTTCGTTTCGTTTCGTTTCTTCCTTCCAGCAGCTTTCCTCACTTGCAAATCTACAGAGAGCACTACAGCACAACGCAGAGACAAGGCCCACAGAAACAAACAAAGAGCAAGAAAGTCCAATCTCTCAAAGCACCAACGTTGATTCCATTTGTCGTTTCTCATTCTCTTTTTCTTAAATTTCCAAATCAAATACCTCTATCTTCCCACACCCACCTCCGGTCGTGCACACACCGCACGCTACAAGACTGAAGAAAATTCCCAGCCACCACCTCCAACCGAAAATGGCATTCTCCAACCAGACCCCAACTATTGTCGTGCTCAAAGAAGGCACCGACGCGTCGCAGGGAAAGGGCCAGATCTTGAACAACATCAATGCATGTCTCGCCATCCAGGAGACGTTGAAGCCCACGCTAGGCCCATTTGGATCAGACATATTGATCAAGTCTTCTAACGGCAAGACCACCATCTCCAACGACGGCGCCACCATTTTGAAGTTGTTGGACATCGTCCACCCCGCAGCGAAGATGCTCGTGGACATCTCACGGGCGCAGGATGCCGAAGTTGGCGACGGTACCACGTCTGTGACCATTTTGGCCGGCGAGTTCTTGAAGGAGAGCAAGACCTTCATCGAGGACGGCATTTCCTCGCATTTGATCATCAAGGGCTTGCGCAGAGCGTGCGAGTTGGCTGTGGCGAAGATCAAGGAGATCCAGGTGGACATCAAGAGGGAAGACACGCAGGAGCTCAGAGAGCTCTTGGAGAGGTGCGCCACTACGGCCATGTCGTCCAAGTTGATCAGCAAAAACTCCGAGTTCTTCACCAAGATGGTTGTGGACGCGGTTTTGTCCTTGGGCGCCGACTTGGACGAGAACATGATCGGCATCAAGAAGGTGCCGGGAGGTGCCATGGAGGACTCGCTCTTCGTGGACGGCGTGGCGTTCAAGAAAACCTTCAGCTACGCAGGATTCGAGCAGCAGCCCAAGACATTCACAGACCCAAAGATTTTGTGTTTGAACGTCGAGTTGGAGCTCAAGGCCGAGAAGGACAACGCCGAGGTGAGAGTGGAGCAGGTGAAGGACTACCAGGACATCGTGGATGCCGAGTGGCAGATCATCTTCGACAAGTTGGAGGCGATCAAGGATTCGGGCGCCAACATCGTTTTGTCCAAGTTGCCCATTGGCGACTTGGCCACCCAGTACTTTGCGGACAGAAACATCTTCTGTGCCGGCCGTGTGGCCTTGGAGGACATGGACAGAGTGATCAAGGCAGTCGGCGGCACGGTGCAGTCCACAGTGACTAACGTCTCCCCGTCTGCATTGGGCACTTGCTCCAAGTTCGAGGAGGTCCAGATTGGAGGCGACAGATACAACATCTTCAAGGGCTGTCCCGAGGCCAAGACGTGCACATTGGTGTTGCGTGGAGGCGCCGAGCAGGTGATTGCCGAGGTTGAGAGATCGCTCCACGACGCCATCATGATCGTCAAGCGCGCGGTGAAACACAGCTCTGTGGTTGCAGGCGGTGGAGCCATCGAGATGGAATTGTCGAAGCACTTGCGCGAGTTCTCCAAAACCGTGGCAGGCAAGCAGCAGCTCATCATCGGGGCGTTTGCCCGTGCGTTGGAGGTGATCCCCAGACAGTTGTGCGAGAACGCTGGGTTGGATAGCATTGAGCTCTTGAACATCTTGCGGTCGTCGCACGCTAAGGGCGAGACGTGGTTCGGCATTGACTTCCACAAGGAGTCCGTGGCCAACAACATGGAGACGTTCATCTGGGAGCCATCTCTCGTGAAGATCAACGCTTTGCAGTCCGCCACGGAGGCAGCCACGCTATTGCTCTCTGTGGACGAGACGATCAAAAACCAAGACGACCAGGCGAACGGAGGAAGGGGCCGTGGCGCTTTCTAATAGGCATACCCAATAGGCGACTACGCCGTGTAACATAGCTAATGCAGCGCAGAGAAGAGAGTGTAGGAGGGAACGAAGGAGGCGAGGAAGCCCGGGTAGGCAAATGGAAATCGAACAGAACAGAAATAGAAATTGGTAGAGAATGCAACGAAGAATCGATTTTTTTCATTGCTGGTTGAAAAATTACACACTTTTCCATTTATTGTGTGGCTGACCGGTTTTCTTTGCCATTTAAAGAATTCGGGTGGTTCGCGAAGTTGGGTGCAAAATGCACGCTGGCATCTGCAGTCCCCAAACCTGAAACACCAGGATTTATCAGCGGATGAATGCAGATCAAACAATAAAAAATTAATTTAAAAAAGCAATACGGCCCAATTTAGCTACGAAAGGGGTAAAAACCGAAAAAATGGGGGTTTCCATAGTGCTGGTGGAAAGTTCATTTTGGCTCAATTAAGTTTTAGGTGAGACAGATGTGTCCCAGTTTCTCACTAGTGTCTCACCACCCGAATTACCCGAACGGAATGACGAGAATAGCAACTAAAAAAGGTGCACGCATTCTTATTGACTGTTCCAACGGATAGCAAATCACTCAATAGCCCCCATTTAATTTGTTCCCCTGCCAGATTCGGACTTGCTGCTCACGCTTATTTACCAAGCGGACTATCACACCACAGATCTCCGGCACCCATGCCGCAAATACGAACACACTCACCACGCCCGTTTCGAAACAGCACCATATGCCGCCGCGCATGCCGTGCATGTCATCGCACCACGGCAACTATTTTTATTTGGCACCTCCGTACGCGGTGCTCGCGACGAGTGCAGAATGCGCGTTAGCCCAGGTACAGCCAGCAGCGAATGCGAGGGAAGAGCAAAGTGGAGTGAATGGAAGAGGAAAACAAAAATAGGGATTCTGGCTAGCGTGTGAGGCCAAGAGAGAAAAGCAAATTAAAAATCACAGACAATGCGTCAGCGTGAAATGTTAAAATTGGTCCTGTTCAGCCACCACGGCCAAGATCGCCAGAATGAGCCTGGGTCTAACGCCAGATTGCGTGCCCCATCCAGGACCCAGAGTCGCGTGCGGAGCGCTTGACGGGTCTACCATAGTAGTGGCCGCGCTGAGTCCTGCCTGAAACGCTCCTGTGGCTAACCTGTCTAAAATACGCAGGCGAGAAGCTTCTGGCCACGGGGGAACAGGGTAGGCGAACGGAGCCGGGAGGAGGAAAAATGCAGAAAAAAATTGGGGAAGCCGGTTTATATATGTTCTGGAATTGAAATTGTTTTTTTTTTCGCGCTTCTCTGCCCTGCGCCACCCTTTTTCGCCCACACTTTTCGTCTCTGCTCTCTCCCCAGGCCTGCACTCAGAACAGCTCCTGGAGTGCCTTCCCCGGTAACATTTTTCGCAGTCGCGTCGCGGATTATACACCTTTATAAGTGGCTTGAGTGCCAGATTTTTGAGAATCCACCTTCACTGCCTGACGTTCTGTTGAGTGTTCCACTTTCTTTCCTCTCTCTCGTTTGTATCGTGCTCCAGCATCGATAAGACAACAACAAAAAAGAATCAGCAGTCGTCTCTGTCGGTCACTTCAAGTTTCACTGTCTGCTCCTCATCCCTGGGTCTGGAACATCTGAAACAGCCCACCACTCTGAACACAGTTGGCATTGCGCACCAGAAAAGCAGCACAGACTTGCATTTTCGAAATTGCTGCACGCATTGCATTCCCGTTGCATCCCCAACTGATTCAGTTTTCCCTCGAATTGGAGCGTTTTCCCCCGGATTTTATTCACTCTCATTCCCCAGATACCCACAATGGCCAGAGCTTATGGTCCCCCACAGGTGCCCCGCGCCAGACCGTACCCGTACCTCTTGGAGGTGCTCGAGCTGTCGGCCAACAAAAAGTTGCTCTCGGAGTACACGTACGACGTCAAGCAGTGGATGTCTGTGCTTGAAGCGCAGTCAGGCGCTAACGCGCAGATGATCGATTTACAGCCAGAGGTCGAGTGGTACATGCGCCCGTACCTCTTGGATTTTTTGATCGAGTTGCACCAGCTGTTCCGGTTGCAGCCCGCCACGTTATTTCTCGCGGTCAACATCATTGACCGCTACTGCGCAAAGCGTATTGTGTTTAAGCGCCACTACCAATTGGTAGGATGCACCGCGCTCTGGATCGCAGGAAAGTACGAGGACAAAAAACTGCGCGTGCCGACTCTCCGCGAATTGGCCATTATGTGTCGCCAGGCATACGACGAGGAGATGTTCTTGCAGATGGAGTTCCACATCTTGCTGACGCTCGAGTGGCTGTTGAGCCACCCGCTGTTGGAGGAGTGTTTGCAGTTGGCCATCGTGGAGGCGGGCGTGTCGAACCAAATCACCCCTTGCAAGTACAACCGCGGAGCGGCAGACTCGCTGCTGCTGAAGGTCTCGGCGGTCACCGCCGTCGGCAGGTTTTTCTGCGAGTTGTCGCTCTACGACCGCTACTTCTTGACTGTGCCCACTTCGCTCATCAGCATCGCTGCCAATTTGTTGGCGTGCTCGATGCTTGGCGTGCCCACCGCGGCGTCGCACTTCAAAGAGCTCCTCAGACTGCTGGTAAGTCTGGACTCTGACTCGGCGTCAACAATTGGCAGCCGAACAAGCATGAGCGACACGGAGAACGAGATTCCTGACGTCATGGGCCCCTTCTTGCTGGGACTCGATGACGCCGCGGTCGCCACCGTTAGAAAAATTGCATTGGTGCTATTCTTACAGACAAGCTCGCTCTCTGAAGTCTTGCAGAAAAAATATGAGCAGCTTGGCGTCATCCCTGTCATCCACAACTACTCCAACAGACACCCACTCACTGTGCAGGCCATCTACGACAACACGACACAGTTACAGGCTGACGACTTCGTTGTGACGAGGGACTCGCACATGGCCCGCACCGCAGACGTGTTGATGATGTTGGCACACGAGCCTCTGCCAAAGCCGTTGGCGCCACCACCCGCGTTTGCCAACATGCTACCACTGACTCCGCCGCTGGCTACGTCCTCCCTGGTATTCTCACTTAATGGCAGCTCAACTTATACCACCCCGGTCTTGCATCTGGATCTGGCCCAGTTTCCGAACTATTCGCCCAATGTGGATAGCGAAAACGGATGGGCGCTGCCAATCCCGCTGAAACTGCGCATTTAGCTCACTCTCGCTACACTCCCGACACTCATGTTTTGCACCCACGCGCGCACTTCGCACGCTTATCTAATGGCTTATGTAACAATTTCCAACATCACGTCCAACCACATAAACAATGAAGGGTAGAATTAGAAACTGAAAATTTCCGATCTAAAACAACCCTCATCTGTCTAATCTATTTTAAGCCACCACACCTCTCCAAAAATTACGAGCGCTCGTGGCTGTGGAATGTGCACCCGATCAGATCACGTGACCAAATTCCAAGATGCGGTGTTATTGTTTTCGTCCCGTCTGATCTAAAGCCTAACAACTCATGTCCGACGACGATTTCACTACTAATAATTGGGTCTGGGTCCCGGACCAGGACGAGTTGTTTGTTCGGGGATACATCTCCGAATACCTAGAAAATGGCCAGGTGAAAGTCACCGTTAAAAACGGTGCACAGGAAATAATGAAGGAGATTGACCAGAAGCTGTTGGAGAATTGCAACCCGCCGAAGTTCAACAAGTGCAATGACATGGCCGAATTGACTCACTTGAACGAGCCCTCTGTCATATACAATTTGTTTTTGCGCTACAATGACGATATGATCTACACCTACTCGGGTCTATTTTTAGTGGCCATCAACCCGTACAAGAAGTTGCCGATTTACGAGCAGGGAGACCTCAAAAAATTCCACGAGACGCTGGAGGACGAAGGGAGGTTGCCGCCACATATATTTGCCATTGCCGAGAACACATACCGGAATTTGGTGGCCAACAAGAAGGACCAGTCCATTCTCGTTACGGGAGAGAGTGGCGCGGGAAAGACCGAGAACACCAAGAAGATCATTCAGTACTTGTCCTCGATCTCCACCAGTGCGGACCACCACGACATCCACGAGAAGATCTTGAGAGCAAATCCGATCTTGGAAAGTTTCGGTAATGCAAAGACAATCAAGAACAACAACTCGTCTCGGTTCGGAAAGTTCATCAAGATCTTTTTTGATACCAAGGGGTTGATCAGCGGTGCCACAATTGACTACTACTTGCTTGAGAAGTCGAGGGTGCTGCAGCAGCTGAAAGACGAGCGCAACTACCACGCGTTTTACCAGCTCCTCAAGGGGCTGGACAAAAATATATTGAAGGAAAAGTATCATTTGACGCCGGAAATTAAGGACTATAAATACTTATCCTGCTCAAGCGGGACAGTACCGCATGTGGACGACGCTAAAGAGTACAAACAGCTCCGAGAAGCTTTCGACATAATGGAGTTCACCGAGCAGGAAATTGAAAACATATTTTTGTGTTTGGCGGTCATATTGCACCTTGGTAATGTTGACTTCATGCTGTGGAAGTCTGAGCAGGCAAACTTTTCCAAGAACTCCAGAATAGACTTAATTGCTAAAATGCTCGGAGTGAAGGAGGCAGACTTGTCAAAAAATCTTCTTCGACCAAAAGTGAAAGCAGGAAGAGAGTTTGTGCAAAAACTGCAAAAGGCAGCTGAGGTCAAGTACACAATCGACGCGTTTGCTAAGCATTTATATGAGAAAGTGTTCCAGCTCATAATCACGAGAATCAACAAAAGCTTGCTCACAGAGGATACATCAGGCGAGAATTTTATTGGTGTTTTGGACATTGCAGGTTTCGAGATCTTCGAGACCAATTCTTTCGAACAATTGTGCATCAATTACACCAACGAGAAGTTGCAGCAATTTTTCAATCACCACTCATTCATTTTGGAACAGAGCGAGTACCTCAGAGAGGATATTCAGTGGGAATTTATTGACTTCGGGTTAGATTTGCAGCCTACAATTGACTTGATCGAGGCAAAGCGTCCAATGGGTGTTTTGGAAATTTTGAACGAACAGTGCATAATGCCAAAGGCATCCGAGGAAACATTCAACGAAAAGTTGCTTTCTACATGGGGAAATGGCGACAGCAAGAAGTTCAGACCCAACAAGGTGAGGTCCGGCTTCATCATTGATCATTATGCCGGTCCAGTCGAATACAACATTGAAAACTGGCTCCAGAAAAACACTGATCCGGTCAGCAACAGCATAATATCGCTATTGCCATCTTCCACGAACGAATTCATTGCGGATTTGTTCGCTGAAGACGAGCATTTGGTATCGACTCTGGGCAAGACAACAAAGCTCAAAATGGTCTCTCAAAAGCATAAGGAACAATTGTCTTTCTTGATGCTGCAGCTTGAGAGCACAGAGCCACACTTTGTGAGATGTATATTGCCCAACTTGAGCAAGCGTCCAAACAAATTTGACAAAGAATTGGTCCTTCATCAATTAAGGTGTAATGGTGTGTTGGAAGGTATTAGAATTGCCAGGGCAGGATACCCGAACAAAATGACATTTGAGGAGTTTTTCAGCAGATATTCCATTCTCAATCCTAGCGACACCGTCTTCACAAAGAACATGAAGTCCAACAGTGAAATCATTCTCAAGCACATCCAGTTGGACACTGAGGTATACAAAATCGGTATCACCAAGATTTTTTTCAAGAATGGAATTTTGGGTAAGCTTGAGGAGCTTCGGGATGCCGGATTGAAGAATGCATTCACGATATTCCAGAGTATGGCTCGAGGCCAGCTCGCAAGGACAAGAATCGCCAAGAAGATCGCAGTGATTCGTGCATCGCAGGTTATTGCAAGAAACTTTGACAAGTTGGACTCACTTGTCAACAAAGGCGAGAGCCCGTGGCTCAAACTCTTCCTTGGGCTCAAACCCATGCTTGAGGAGTCTGTGAAGGTCTTGGACTCGAACGAAATGAATGAGAGCCTAAAGAAGATTAACGGCAAGCTCAAGGAAACGGAGAATGACAAGGCAGCGCTCAAGTCTGAGAACGAACTGTTGAAGGAGAGACTTACAAGTCTAGAGGATGAAATCATCAAATCCAACACGGCCATGTCAGAGAAAGCAGAGAAATTGAGATCGCTTGAGAAGGATCAGTCTTCAAGAAGCACGAAACTCGCTGAAATCACGAGACAGTTAGCCGAGATCAAGACTGTTAACGAGACATTGGGCAAGGACAAGGCGGATTTGATTTCGAAACTCAAAGACTCCGAGACAAAACTTTCAAAAGTCAGCCAAGAAGTAAAGGATCTCACAGTCGAAATTTCTGAGCATAAGTCTTCATCCGACAAGCTTCAAAAAGAGATGAAGGACTTGCAAAAGCAAAAAGATCTTCATGAGAAGGCGAAGTCCAGAATAGCCGATCTTGAAAAGGACACAGAGTCTCTCAGATCGTCTGTGTCTGGTTTCAACGCCTCCAAACTTACCATCGAAAAACTTGAGCTGAAACTTCTGGAGTTTGAAAAAGTTACCGAGGAACTCAAGACCACGAAGCACGATCTTAAGGTCGGCGAAGAGAAGAGCAAAGATCTCGGTAGACAACTAGGAAAGTCACAGGAAGAAGCCGAGAAGTATAAAGCGGGCCACGAGGACCTCACGGCTCAAATTTCTAAGTTGGCAACACAAAATAAGGAACTTGAAAGCAAAGTCAGGCGTTTGGAAAGCGAGCTCGAAGCTCTGAAGGTGCAATTGGAAAAGGAAATTGACAACTCCAGTAAAGTTTCGGCCTTGGAACTCAAAAATGTTCAAGATCAGCACGCAAAAGCCCAGGACAAGATCTCGTATTTGGAGGGCGAGCTTCGTGACAAAAGATCTAATTTCAACGAGCTTTCAAAGCGGCACAAAGAGTTGGAAAGCAAACACGACCTTCTTCTTGCCCAACAAAGAGAGGCGGAATCCTTACATGCGGTTCTCTCAGAGGAGAGGGCCAAAAACTCCGAACTCCTCGAAAAATTGGAGGAGAGCAAGGACAAAGTGGCGCAGCAACTCAAAGAGAACACCTCGTTGGTGAAGTCGCTCGAAATTGCCAAGCATGAGTCTCAATACTTGGTGAGAGCCAAGTCAGACTATCTGGACCAGATTGTGAAGTTGAAGGATGAAATCGTGACCTTGCAAGAGAAGCTCCAAGACAAGGAGAACTTGCCTCCACACGAAGCCAGAATGGACCCCAAAACATTGGAGGAGTTCAACAACATCAAGTTGAAGCTCAACGAGTCCAACGCGGCAGTGAGAAGGGAGAAGTTTGAGAATCTGAAACTCTCTCAGGAGGTGAACTTATTGCGCAAGAAAGTCGACGATTCTTTTGAGTCTCCATCTAAAAGAAGCGAGCTCAGAAGGTCTTTGGTGTACGGTGACGATCTCAAGCTCGGTCAAATGAACGAGTCCAGATATGCGCAGGAAATCAAGGTTTTGAAAGGCCGCTTACAACAAGAGGAGGCTAGTGTAATCAGAGCCGAGAACTATGCCATCGAGCTCCAGAAGAAGCTTAACAAGCTCCAAATGTCCAGGGGTATTGAAACAGTCACAGACCACGAGGCTAAGTACAAGCAGGCACAAGAGCAGATCTCAGAGCTCGAGAGAAAACTTGGTGATGCTTTGAGTGACTCAACCTCATCGAAGGGTTCACAGATTGAGGTGATGTCCAGAAGCTCAAGTTTTGGTACTATTAGTGCGGTGACCGGCTCCTCCGATTTCGCCAAGATTTACAAAGACGTCACGAAGACCTTGAAGGCTACGAGAGAGGAGCTCAACGGGTCGAAATCCGAAATTTTGAGATTGAAATCCTTGCTCAGAGACAGCGAAGACGAGCTCTACGAAATTAAAAAATCCAATGTGAAGACCAGCATCAGCGACTATGAGAAGGAGATGGCCCGTTTGAACGTGACAAATGATACACTCACCAAAAAGCAAGAGGAGCTTCAGACCTCCCTCAAAAAGTACATACGTCGGAGCGAGGAGTATTTTGCCAAACTTGAGCTCGCCGAGTCTGCAGTGACGATCAGCAAGCGTCACGAGCAGCAATACCGCAAAGAGTTGGAAGACAAAACCACGGAGCTCAAGCTCATCAAAGAGGAAATGAGAGCAAGTGAGAAAGTCATCAAGCAGCTTCGCATGGACAAAAATGCCTTGGATGTTCTGTTAGCCGAACATCAGCACAAAATCGAGGATTTAAAGAACCTGCTCAAGCTGGGAGAAGAGAGGATCAAGTACTTGGACGACAATTACAGTGAGCGCAAGAACACGATCAAGGAGCACAAGGAGGAGATCAGGAACTTGCATCAGGATTTGAAATTCAAGCTCGAGAAAGAAACCGAGATCATCAAGGAGAACAAGAAACTCAAGATTGAGAACGAGGAATTGTTGCGCATCAAAGAGGAAGTGCTTGCTGAGAACACCGAGGTCAATGACGAGAATGAGAAGCTCGTTAAGCACAATGACGATTTGCGCACTGAAGTTGAGCTGTTGAAAAACACGAAGCAAGTTCACGAGCGGAAGCTTGAACAAGGGGCCAAACAAATCGATACCCTCAAGGGACTCATCGAGGACAACGGGCAAGAAATCTCGAGGCTCAACGAGCTCAACACCAACCTTGAGAAATTGAAGGTTAAGCTCGAAGCCAACATTTCGGAATTGGAAGACAGTCTCAAGGAGTCGAACATGAACTTGGAGTTGGTCAGAGAGCACACAGAAACCTTGGAGAAAGACAAGCTGCTGCTCAGGGAAGAGCTCGAAGTTGTGCGTGCGAAATGGGACAACAGCGACGGCCAGTATAAGCTGGCTCGCACCGACCACTTGGTGACGGTGCAGGAGAACGAGACGTTGAAGAAAGTCAACGAGGAGCTCAAGCGGAAAGTTGGCGGCCTCGAGGAGAAATTGCACCTGAACGAGCAGCTCAAATACTTGGAGAGCAGTGCTGCACAACTCAACCGCGAGCTCGATACACTCAGACACACGATTTTCGAGAGCGAGTCCCGCGAGCAGACCCTCAAGAAGCAAGTGAGGAACTTGGAGTACGAGAACGACAACAAGTCTGTGCAGTTGAAGAGGTACAATGACGAGAACTTCAACTACCAGAACATGGTTGGCCAGTACAAGAGCAAGGTTGAGTTTTTGCACCAGGAGAACAGCGAGAAGGACTTGAAGCTCAAGACGCAGGAGCGGGAGATAGCGGAGATGAGAGAGAGACTTTTGGTGTACGAGAGAGAGTCACTTCACTAGGCGATAATTTTCGCCGAATAGACGATGGAAGGAGGCGCAATGTACTCGTAAATCAGACAATCGCAAACGGGTCTAGAGAACCGTAAACGATACCCGATTCGTGGGCCAAAAATATAAATGAAAACACACGAATGGGTCTGTAATGGCCCAATGAGATCATCAATGAAACTCGGTAAATAATCACACGGAATATTAACAGAATCCAGTAGACCTCACACATCCCGCGTACCGACAAATTTAATTTGATCTTGGTGCATCGATCCGACTGCAGACCGGGAAAAAAAACTTGCAGAGTGCCGCTTCTTCGCCTGAGAAACTCCGTAGATGCCGTTCGATAATCTTATTTCGCCTAAATAATGCGGCCCGAGGCAGCATTCACTCACACGTGTAGGCACTAAACAGCACTCAATGGCTGCAAGTGGTCGTGCGCACACCGGAAAACGTGGTGACAGTTGCGCGCCCCAACGGGAAATTCGCCGCCGCTAGCCTGCACATGTGCAAGGAACTCGCGCGGCCAGCTCTGCTAATTTGCACCCACGTGGGATCTTGGCACCAATTAGCCTCCTGGGTAAAAGGTCACACTACCACATAATTGCCCAGACCCAAGAGTTTTCCTCCCATCAACGTCAAACTGACAGCCCTTGGCGGCCCGTTGACGTGGGAACTGGACCAGACGCCGCCACAGTCCACCAAGGCTCATTGGCAAAAATGAAATTGGCTCTTTCCCAGGCCTCTTTTGTTCCCCACGTTTATCAGTTCGCAGTATGTCGGAGTCGCTAATAGGAAGCCCACGCGGCAAGGCGATGTTCTTTTTTTTTTTCTAATGCTCGTGCAAATGCGGCGTACCGCATTAATAAATTAGACCCTAGCCATATATAATGGCCGCCACCCACTGCCTGAATTTTTTCATTCACGGAAACCAAAACAACTATGTCCGAGATTCAAGCTCCTCACCACGTCTCTAACTCCGGTGGTAAAACCGCCTTCAAGGACTACGTCGGCAAATTCGCCCACATCGAGGACCCCTTGGAGAGAAGAAGATTGGCCTTGGAAGAAATCGACCACGCTGGCTTCGGATGGACCCAGGCCAAGATGATCATGATCGCTGGTGTTGGTTTCATGACCGACTCCTACGATATCTTCGCCATCAACTTGGGCATCACCATGTTGGGCCACGTCTACTGGGGGGGTTCCATCCCAACCTCTACCTCCACCTTGATCAAGGTCTCCACCTCGGTGGGTACCGTCATTGGCCAGGTTTCGTTCGGTTTCTTGGCCGACAGGATCGGAAGAAAAAAGATCTACGGTACCGAGTTGATCGTCATGATTGCAGCCACCGTCATCCAGTGTTTCGTCGGTACTTCCGCCGCCATCAACTTCACCGCCATTTTCGTCTTCTTGAGAATTATCATGGGTATCGGTATCGGTGGTGACTACCCTTTGTCGTCCATCATCTCCTCCGAGTTCTCCACCACCAAGTGGAGAGGTGCCATCATGGCCGCTGTTTTCTCCAACCAGGGTTTGGGTCAATTGCTCGCCGGTATCATTGCCTTGATCTTGGTCGCTGCCTATAAGCCAGACTTGGAGTTCGCCAACACCAGCAAGGAGTGTGTGGGCCGTTGTATTAAGGCCAATGACCAGATGTGGAGAGTGTTGATTGGCTGCGGCTGTATCCCCGGCTGTATCGCTTTGTACTACAGATTGACCATCGCCGAGTCTCCACGTTACGAGTTGGACGTCACCGAGCACGATGACTTGGAGAAGGTTGCCGATGCCGAGGCTGCCTTGGACGCTGTTGCCCACGACATTGCCCCACCAAAGGCTTCTGTGAAGGACTTCTGGAGACATTTCGGCCAATGGAAGTACGGTAAGATCTTGATTGGTACTGCTGGTTCCTGGTTCATGTTGGATGTCGCCTACTACGGTTTGGGTTTGAACACCTCCACTATCTTGAAGACCATCGGATACGCCTCCAACAAGAACGTCTACAAGTCCTTGTACAACACCGCCGTCGGTAACTTGATCTTGATTTGTGCCGGTTCCTTGCCAGGCTACTGGTTCTCCGCTGCCACCGTCGACATTGTTGGCAGAAAGCCAGTGCAATTGGGCGGTTTCATCATCTTGACCATCTTGTTCTGTGTTCTCGGTTTCGCATACACCAAGCTCAGTGACCACGGTAAGTTGGCTCTCTACGTGCTTGCTCAATTCTTCCAGAACTTCGGACCAAACACCACCACTTTCATTGTCCCAGGTGAATGTTACCCTACCAGATACAGATCCACCGCCCACGGTATCTCTGCTGCTTCCGGTAAGGTTGGAGCCATCATTGCGCAGACCTGTATCGGTACCTTGATCAACCACGGATGTGCCGCGGACGACTCGGGATGTTTCTTGCCTCACGTGATGGAGATCTTTGCCTTGTTCATGTTGCTCGGCTGCTTTACCACGCTCTTGATCCCAGAGACCAAGAGAATGACCTTGGAGGAGATCTGTGAGAAGTTCCACGACGAGGTGGATGTCACCAAATTGGGCCAGGACAGATACGTCACACAACAGGCTGAGTCCTCCGACTCCGAATTGAAACACTAAGTTGCCGGTCATTGATTTTACTTCCTTTATAGCATGTTTAATACTCATTATTTTAGAACTGAACGTATAATTTTACTGTTTACTTTATCTGTCAACGTGGGGTGTGATTGCCCATTTTGGAGTAATTAAACCGAGCATAAGCCATCGACCTGCACTTGTATGACACATTCCATATCTGAATTTCAACCGTTTAAATAGTTGGGTCAATTGCGCAAGAAAAAGCAAGAAAAAGCAAAAAATCTTTACTCCAAATGGCAAGAAGATTCACCAGCGACTGGATCACCGTGGCTGTTTTGGTTGTGGCCTTCTTTGGCTACTTCGAGCGTACCCAGCCATTCTACCGCCAGTTCAAGTTGAGCGATCCGAGGTTGCAACACCCGTTCGCTACCAAGGAGCGAGTCACCGACTTGCAGCTCTACTTTCTCACCACCGCAGTGCCGATGTTCGTCATTGGCATGGTCAAAATGTTTAAGAAGCGAATCTCCCAGCAACAGGTGTCGGTGCATGCTACTATAGTTGGGTTGTGGATCGCGTTGACCGTGGCCGCGGTGTTCACGGATATCTTAAAGGACTGGATCGGGAACCCAAGGCCGGATTTCTTGCAGCGGTGCGGAGCTGTGCTGGGCACGCCCACCAACGTGTTTGTTGGGGTGGAGGTGTGTCTGTCTCCGTTGGGCGTGAACAGGTTGGCGGACGGCATGAAGCTGACTCCGCTGGGCCACTCGTCGATGTCGTTTGCTTCGTTTTTCTACTTGTACTTGTGGCTCGGCGGGGAGGGCCACATTCCGAAAATCAACAGGTGGGCGTGGCTTCTTTTGGAGCTGCTCCCGTTGTTTTTGGCGGCTTACGTTGCGTTTCTGAGAACACAGGACTACAGACACCACTTTTTCGATGTGTTCTTGGGGCTGGCAATTGGAGTGGCCGCCGGGTGGCTTCTGCACAAGAAGTACCACTCGCTGAGTTAGAATAATTAGAATGTCTAGAGATGAACTAGAATGTCTGGAGATGAAATACAAAGCCTAGAGAAGTCAGCTAATTAACGTGTAATACCTTCTATTAACTTAATTGTCCGTTGAGGACCCCAATTAATGCAAAACTCTATCCCATGTAAAGCAAATGATCAAAATAAAAATAAAGAGCGTGGAAGTAAATTGAGTCAAACGAGTTGAGCGTTGACCTGGTCGTGAGTCATCACATTAATTTGTTAAGTTTGATAAGCTCTGCTTAAAACTTCAATTCCTTTGGCTGTTCCCAGGTGTTCTCCTGGTTGGTGAAGTGACCGTAAGATGCAGTCTTGAAGTAGATTGGTCTAGCCAAGTCTAACTCCTTCACAATCACACCGGGTCTCAAGTCGAAGTTGTTGTTCACAATCTCCACCAATTGGTCAGAGGAGTACTTGGAGGTGCCGTAGGTGTCGACGTAGATGGACAATGGCTCGGCAACACCAATGGCGTAGGAGAACTGAACCAAGGCTCTTCTGGCCAAACCGGCGTGCACAAGCGACTTGGCAACCCATCTGGCGGCGTAGGCAGCGGATCTGTCCACCTTGGAGAAGTCCTTACCGGAGAAAGCACCACCACCGTGAGCACCCCATCCACCGTAGGTGTCAACGATGATCTTTCTACCGGTCAAACCGGCGTCACCCTGAGGACCACCAATGACGAATCTGCCGGATGGCTGGATGTGGTAGATGGTCTTGTCGTCCAACAAGTGGGCTGGGATGGTCTTCTTGATGACCTTCTCCAAGATCTCCTTTCTCAAGTCCTCTGTGGAGATCTCGTCGGCGTGTTGGGTGGAGATGACGACGGTGTCGACTCTCAATGGCTTAACGGCTCCGCCGTCCTTCTCGTACTCGACGGTGACCTGGGTCTTGGTGTCTGGTCTCAACCAGGCCAACTCACCGGATCTTCTGGCGTCAGCCAAGGCCTTGTTCAACTTGTGCGACAACAAGATGGTCAAAGGCAACTTCTCCTCGGTCTCGTCGGTGGCGTAACCGAACATGATACCCTGGTCACCGGCACCCAAGTCCTCCAAGGCCTTTTCGTAGTGCAAACCCTGGGCAATGTCAACAGACTGCTGCTCAATGGCAACCAAGACGTTACAGGTCTTGTAGTCGAAACCCTTCTCGGAGGAGTCGTAGCCAATGTGCTTGATGGTGTCTCTGATGATTTTCTGGTAGTCCAATTGGGCCTTGGTGGTGATCTCGCCGAAGACCATAATCATACCGGTCTTGGAGGCGGTCTCACAGGCAACCTTGGACAATGGGTCGACAGCCAAACAGGCGTCCAAAATGGCGTCGGAGACTTGGTCACAGATCTTGTCTGGGTGACCTTCGCCGACAGATTCAGAGGTGAAGTGGAAAGTCTCAGGCATTGTAAAATAAAGTTGGTTGGGTAAATTTTGAAACTGGGTGCAGAAGTGTGGATCTTATATATAGCGCGAAAATTTTAATGAGAAGACTGACTGTGTGCAGGAGGCTCGCAAGGGCACGTGAGTGCCCAGTGAACAGATTTTCACAAGCGATGAATTGAACGAGCCATGTGGTTATGTGATTTTGGGGTTGCGACAATACGAGGGAGTCAATGGAGATTTTTTGGTGCTTTTCCCATTGAGATTTCCTTCGTTTCTTTCAACTCTTCTGTGCCCACGGGGTGAGTGTGCATGTGACAGAGCCACGGGCTAAACGACGGTGCGAGTGCGGTTTAGATTGCAGCCGGAGTCAGATTGACTGGGATGAGGCTCGGGCACAATGGGGAAAACACGGGAATTACAAGTAAGAGAAAAAGCTGCAAATAACTCAAATTCGTCTATATAAGGAGGCTATTCCCACATTTTTTCCCCCAATTTTTTTGGGGCTATTTTTGTTTTTGCCGGGCCCTTGCCTCTCCTCCGGCCTGCCAGTGCAAGATCTGGTGCGACTGCAGTAGCCACAGGCCCTTTCCATGTCGTGCTGGGCCAGCTGCAAAATGTCGCTCACCGCGTATAGGGTAAACAACGCGCGCTAGTGCACAGAACCTACACCACATCTCTGCTAGCATTTTACATTCTCATACTAGAACATAGAGATCCACCTACCACAAAATTATCTATAAGATTAATTTACATCTTCCACAATGGTTGACTTTGACTTGAGCATTCTTGACCGCGTCAAAAAGAGACTATATGGCGACGAGAACCAGGACACCCAGGTCATACCCAGTTTCGAACAGTCCATCCTATTCCTCCCCACACAATCACTCAAGGACGCAACCAATACTTCTGGGCAACAAAGTAAAGCTTCCAATGTCGCTGAAGCAATCAAACTCCCTCAATTGGAACTTGACGAGTCGGAGTTTGCCAAACCAGCTGCCTCGACTCAGATTATCTCAAATGCCACACAAATCCCGGTCGCCGACGCCTGGGACGCTCAAAGTGAGCCAGCAACTCAAAATACACAAGACGACCAGGAGGACCGCATTATCATTGACGCCCAGCTCCAGGCAGACATTTCGCATGCCACTTTGACTGACGAGGAAAACGATTTGGACGACGCGGCAGACACGACGCGTGACTCGTCTGTGCAGAAAGTCATCTCGACGAAAAAAGAGCTTGAGGAAATCGAAAAACGTTTGAGTGAACAGAAGAGAACAAGGATCATCCAGCCCACGTTCCAGAAGATTTCTACTGATCCAGTTAAGCAATTAGTGGCTGCATTTGACTCGGATAGCGAGCGTGAAGATGCGCCCGGCAGCGAGCAAATTCTCAAACTGAGCCCTACGACTTCGCCCATGAAGGTCGCAACAGGCAAAGCAGACATTGAGCTAGACTCCGACTCTGATTTCGACGCCACCAATGTTTTGGATATGATCACCAACACTCAACAGCCGAAGTCGAAATCCAAAAGAAACCCAATAGATGAGTATGCACAGCGCATCAAGAAACAGATTTTGTCTTCGCCCACACGCTCAGATACAGGGGTGATAGCATTGGACGACTCTGGAGACGAAACCGGGGCAGAGTCCAAGCCGGCAGACGTCCCCAAGTTGACCAAAGACCAGCAGCTCCTGATTAAGCAGAAATTCTCCAGAAAGAAACTTCAGAAGTCGAAAATGCGCTTGGGCTACTCGAAGTTCCACCAGCCCAGAGCTAGAGAAAGAGGCGCCAGATTACTTGACGATCTCCGGTCTGCCAACGTGAAGCAATTGAACCAACTTAAAGAGGGGAACCCCGACGCTGAACTCCTCGAGGAAATTGAGAAAGAGGAGGAAGAAATGGGCAATTTGTTGGAGCGTGAGATGGAGAGAGTTAGGAGAATCAGGAAGAAGGAGAAATTTCAGAAGAAAGCAAAACTAGCCTTGTTGAACGGCGACAATGAGGACGATGATGCGGACTACAACGAGCAGAATGGCTCGGAGGATGTTCCAGACAGTGATGTGAACTCAGGGGAGTCTGAGTTTGATGATTCCGAAAATGAGCAGCACTCAGAAAACGAGGAGGGAAACATCACAAGAACCAAAAGAGTTGTGCTTTCCGAAAGCGAGGACGATGCTGAGAATGCTGGAATTGCTGAGGACGCAGAAGATGCCGAGGATGCTCCGAATGTCACACTTGCGGCTTCGCGTCACGACGACAGCTACATGTTTGGCGGAAAAAGCGATGAGATCGAACCAAAGGAGGAAGTCATGCAAATCCAGGCGGGTGAGCACCAGTCGCCCTCGCTCAAGAGTTTGGACCATCTTGACCACAGCCAGAGCTCTTCGCATGAGCTTTTTGCCAACTTGGCGCCAAGAGGCGAGAAAGCCTCAGCCAACAATTCCATTATAGAGGATTCGCTCCCAGCCATTCCGGAAGCGCCATCTTTCCTTGATATCACCGAGACTCAAGACACAAATGCGGACACGAATTTGCCCACACAGGCAGACACGCAGCTGGTCTTCAACCTCGCGGAGAGTTTGACCGGCGAGAGCACACAGGCAGTTGCATACTCTGACGACGACGAGGAAGAATTGTCTAGTGCATTAGCCAGAGGCAGGAAGCACATCAGCAAGAACGCACTCTCCTCGGTTCAGGAACTCGAGGAAGAAGAAGAAGAAGAGGAGGAGGAAGTGGATGACGAGAAAGAGCAGGAAATGCTCAAGGAGCGTCTTGCCATGTATGAGGCCAAGATCAGACGGAAGGAGCTCAAAGCCAGAAGAAGACGGAAAGAGTTGGAGAGAAGAGGGATCAAGAATGTGGTCGAGGGCGAGGCCGAGGAGTCCGAGGATGAGTGGAAGGGTATTGGTGGGCTCGATGAGGAAGGCTCTGACCAGGCGAACTCTGAAGATGAGCGCATGATTGACAACAACTTCAACCTCGACTTGAACGACGACGAAGTGCGCAAAAAGTTTATGGAGCAGTACCAGATCAAGGACAGGAAGGAGTTGGAGAAGTTGATCGACGATATCAAGAACCACAAGCTCAACAAACGTGCACGTGCTAACCGGTTCGACATTGAGCTCAGCGACGAGGAGGATGAGCTTTTGATGGCGTACCGTCGCCAGAAGTTGCAGGAGCAGAAGCAGAGACTCTTAGCCAACCAGAAGCTCATGAAGTTGGCGCTGAACGACAAGTCCAAGGCATTCTTCGAGTCGATCCAGGATAGCCTTGTGAGCATTGACTTGGACGAGGAAGTTGAGGAGGAGGAGACGAGTCCAGAGCCGGAAAGGGCCGAGTCTACGGGAAACAGTCAGGCCACCGAGCCAGATGAGGAGGACGCTCCTCCAGCCAAGAAGGTCATCAGAATCGAAGAGGCTTTCGTTCAAAGACAATTATCCTTCCTCTCCAGAACCGAGGATGACGACTACCAGGAAATCCAGAGAGTGTCTCGCATGCAAGAAGGGTCGGACGAGGAGATCGAGGACTTGTCCACGCTCAAGAGCAGATGCTTGAGCAATTTGTACACAGGCTCCTCGACCTCGATGGTTGACTTGACTGACTCGGCGAAGAGAGCACATGCGGAGGTGGACACAGATGAGGACGAGGACGAGTTCCCACACGCATTCAAGAAACCTTCCGTTGTTGCGTCCTTCCGGTCTTACCAGGAGAAGCAAGGCGTGCAGGTCTCGTCCAAGTCCTTCTCTGGTGTGACGGTGAACAAGCAGTACAAGGTGGCCTCTGGTTCCAAGGCGTCGATCACATACATGTCGAAGGCCGTGAAGTTGAAGTCGAGCACCGGTTCACTCCATCAGAACTCGAGGTTGAAGGAAATCGAGGAGCTGATTGGCCAAGCGCACCGGACAAGCAGCCACAAGTTGAAGTCCGGCGGCACTTTCAGTTAAACCGTGTATACTAGTGTACAATAGAACGCATACAGTGCCCCCAAAGTAATCTGATTTTGGTTTTGGTCTCATTAGGTACATTTTGCTTTAATCAATGTTGAAAAATTATATACCACTCTTCCGAATCCCTTTCATGCTGCCTGAGTCCAAGACCAGGCTAGCTTAGAAGTGACTCTGTGAGTGCCTCGTGCAAAAGCCGCTGGCTCATGCGCCGCACGGTGGGTCGCTTAAAGATCGATGCATCTCCGTGATTAATCACTTTCTGTTTTCCCAGGATTGTGAGTGACGAATGGCACCCATTCAACTTTACTGGCATGCGCTTGTGCTGGGCCTCAGCGCGGTACTCAATTGGATCCCGTATGCCTTTCTTGCGCTGTCTCGGTGGGCCCTGCACCGAGTTGCGTCGCTCTGGATCTGCTGGCTTGTTCCCCACAAGACTCATGAGCCCTGAAGTCAATGACTTGCCCACCATGTCCATGCTGCCACGGCGACCAGCGCTGGGCTCTTCCTTCACGATGCTAAACCCACTGGGTGACCCCATGGGCGAGTTGAGCAAGTTGAACAAGGTGAAGTTTGACTTGCGCCGCGGCGTAATCGGTTTGCTCTTGGTAGGTGACTCGGGAATCTCTTGCAGCACACTGAGCAACTTCTGCGAGTGCTCCCTGAAGTTGGAGACGGGCAATATGTTAATCGCAGCAGTAGCGCTCAGAATCACCGGCCCGGACTTCACTGAGCTTGAGTAGATGTGTTCTGCTGTGGGCTGGTTGACTGCCTCCTTGGCATGGCTCAACATCAGCGCAGGATTGTGGAACTTCACCGGCTGTGGCTTCTGCTCAGGGATATGGACGGAAAACACCGAGTCGTGCAGTGTGGACTTTATGAGCGGGGCGGGGAATGCACTTCGTAGGTCGACGCGGGACTGGCGGAGGTACTTGTGGAAGTTGTCCATGTCTTCTGAGGATATGGGCGAGTTGTCCGACAAGCTGAAGTCGTACTCCTCCAAGTCGTCCAAGTTGACCGTGGACAAGTTCACTGGGCTCATTGCTCTGAAAATGAACAGCTTCTCCGGCAGATCCTGGGACCTCTGTTCGGTGGTCTCGGAGTTCATGCCAGCACGCTCTGGTTTTCGGTCCCTCTGCTCGATGTGCTCCATGGAATTCTCAAGAGATGTCACCAGCGAGTCTGCTCTCTCCGATCTCTCACAAACCTCCATGAGCGTAGAAACCGTCTCTTGCGAGCTCTTCAGGAAGTCTCTTGCTGGGGCCCCAGTGAGGGGATTCAATGTGTATGCAGCAGAAAGCCTGTACCTCGATTTCTGCTTGGACACTTTTGTGCTGCGGCATCGGATGGGCTTCAACTCCAAGTTGGAGATCAGAAGCATGTTCTTGAGGGCCTTGTTTTCTGCTGGTGGTCTCACCTCTCTCTGGACCAGATGGCACACATTCTGGTGGCCGAAGGACGACAATAAATGGTGGTACTCCCTGCTCAAGTTGTCCAAGCTGGTCTCGTTGGTGTACGACTGGTTGAACAAGAGGTTGGACTCGAGGAAAAACGACTTTTCGTACAACTTCTCAAACTCGTTGAGGCAGATGTTGTTCTTGTTGATGAGCTCTGTCATGGTGTCGATCTGGGAGTCCGCCGATGCGATTGACCCGTTAAGCTCCAAGATCAGGCTGATGAGGCTGTTGGACTCGCAGATGGAGTTGACCAACTTGTCTGAGCGGGTGCTCAAGCTGTCTGCTAGCGAGAGAAGACTGTCTATCTTGCTCATGGTCACAGAGCGTGGGATGCGAGAAATCTATGATGCGAAGAAAAACAAATGCAAAAAAAAAGCGAACGGAATCAGACAAAGCAGTAGTTTGTTGTGAAATAATATTTGGGCTCCATAATATTCAAGGTCCATCTCCAGATTGTATGTTTACGTTTGCCTGCACCGATCGAGAGCTAATTTCCGATTCAGGACGATTGTGCTCACTGTAGAGAGGAATGCGTAAATTGCAATGGGGCGTTGGTGCAAGGCGGAGATGGAGAGAATATAAAGTTTAAAACAGCTGAAATTCTACAATGGAAGGTATTAGATTACTTGTATGATCAAGAAATGCGTGTGAGAATCTGGCCTGTGGGTGTGTTTTGGTGTGGTGCTTCTGTTTCGGGCGGTCGCTCTGAATCTCAATTTCTGGCACCGTTGACAAACAATGGAGAAAGTGGACACACGACAAAAAAATAGGAAAAGCGAAAACTGCCAGGGGGCTCCGAAAGTTGAACAAAAAAGACTGAGAAGATTCAATTTCCGAATTTATGTGCTTGTCTTGCAAATATCTTTTAGCACACTGTTGATCTCTTTCGCAACCACCAACACACCATAAGTATCACCAGATCCTTCTACTACCACTACTTTCTACGCCCGCTTTTTTTTTTAGAAGTAAATAGCTATTCAATAGCATGCAAAATTATTAAAATGCGACCGCACCTGCAACTCTAGGCACCTCTTTCGACTTTCCTCAGCCTGACCTCTCTACACGCATACCGGTACAGGTCCTCCATAACCTCGTCGAGCACTCCACAGAGTCTCTCCAAAACTGCAACAGCCTGTTCGCACATGTCCACGTTGTTCGTCATGGTCAACTTGGCGTGCTTGGCGTAAAAATTCTCATAGTCCCCAACCATCTCAGCGTAGAGAGATTTTCCAGTCAGCAAGTCAAGTTGCTCCGGGTCGAAGTTGGGGTAAGCAGCGTAAACCTTTCCAATAACAGCATCGTAAGTGGCCATCACCTTGTGGATCGTAGAAACACACATCTGCAGGTCAGAGTTGTACCGGAACAACAGTATGATTAACTTGTGCCTGAGGTTCATGGTCTCGCTTTTCGCGAACTTCACCTTCTCTAACAACTCACCGAGGAGCTTTCTCTCGGCGCGAAGGGCACGACGGTACTCCAGATAAGCCTGGGAAGAATCAGTGGCGGCAGAACGAGTGG